>JARYGA010059611.1:0-34093 GCA_030545235.1 Helianthus tuberosus | reverse complement strand
GCCTAACCTGTGCTAAGGTTAAGGCTGAATATCAGAAACCGTCCGGTCTACTACAACAACCAGAGATACCCATGTGGAGGTGGGAGCAAATCTCGATGGACTTCATAACGAAATTACCCAGGACCCCGAGAGGGCACGACAAGATATGGGTGATAGTTAATCGATTAACGAAATCTGCGCATTTCCTACCTATCCGAGAGAAGGATAACACTGGAAAGCTTGCTGAGATATACTTAAAGGAAATCGTGGCACGTCATGGAGTGCCTATCTCGATTATTTCAGACAGAGATGGACGCTTTGTCTCAAGAATCTGGCAATCCTTTCAGGAAGCCTTTGGATCTCATCTAGATCTAAGCACGGCCTTCCATCCACAAATAGACGGCCAGAGCGAACGAACCATACAAACATCAGAAGATATGCTTCGCGCATGTGTTATGGACCTAGGCGGCAGCTGGGATACTCATCTACCTTTAGTCGAGTTTTCCTACAATAACAGCTATCATACGAGCATAAAAGCTGCACCGTTCGAAGCTCTGTATGGCCGCAAGTGCCGATCGCCATTATGTTGGGCAGACGCTGGAGACAAACGTATGGTTGGTCCTGAACTTGTACAAGAGACAACCGACAAGATCATGCAGATCCGAGAGCGCATTAAGGCGGCTCAAGATCGACAAAAGAGCTACGCTGATCGAAGACGAAAACCCTTAGAATTCCAGGTGGGAGATAAAGTGTTGTTAAAGGTCTCACCTTGGAAGGGCGTAGTAAGATTCGGAAAACGTGGGAAGCTGAATCCCCGATACATCGGACCATTCAAGATCTTGGAAAGAATTGGTACCGTGGCATACAAGTTGGAATTACCGGAAGAACTTAATGGAGTACATGATACATTCCATGTATCCAACCTCAAGAAGAGTCCAACACAAGAAAACGTGATCATCCCTGCGGATGAAGTGCATATTGATGACACCCTCTGATTTACAGAACAACCCGTGGAGGTTACCGACTGGAAAGTCAACAAGACCCGAAGGAGTAGTGTCAAGCTTGTCAAAGTACATTGGAACTCCAAGCACGGACCCGAGTACACGTGGGAACATGAAGACCAGTTTAAAGAAAAGTACCCCCACCTGTTCAAGAAGACTCCTGCGAGAGTTAGTTCAGCCTGAATTTCGGGACGAAATTCTTTTAACGGGGGGAGACTGTGATAACTGGCACCAAACTGGTAATTTCTGTACAATTAAATTAATATTTAATGACTGCAATTATGTGCTTAAATGTTGACGTTATTTAATTACATGATATACTTGTGAATTCAAGCACGTTTTATACTACAAGAAATTGCTTTATGCATTAATGATAGCGTTGCGTCAGAGATACTAGTAAACTCACCGGTAAGACACATTGTGTCAATAATTCTGCAGAAAGCAGTCAGACAATAGAATTGGAGCCTAGGTGTAGGTCCAACGTCAAGAATATATTAAAACCCAAGAGTACATACAAGGGTTAACATATAGACATTCCGGAAGCTAAAATACGCACTAAAAAGCACCCGAAACGCACTTTAAGTGCAGAATTTTACAGAATTCAGCTATAATCAGCTTTACAACCTCAAAATATTATGCAGAATTCATGTTTTATTATCCAGAATACCCTCCTAAGTGTTGGGAATTAAAAGGGTTACAAAAGGATACATAAAGGACACTAAACGGTGCAATTTAGCACTTTAACGAACCGGTATTTAACCGAACAACCGGACATTACCCGGAACATAAAAATATTACTAGAAGCATTGTTTTAATGTTTCTGAACTAGTTACGGTCCCCGAACACCGTAACACCCCTCATAACATAATAACACATCAAGTCCCTAAACTAGACACTTAGAACTTACTTGTTTATATAATTAGTAAATTGAAGTTACACTTTGCCCCCCCCCCCCAATTATTTTTCACGGTTGCAAAGTGGGTGGCCCCCACCAAATATTTGCCAAGATATATTTGGATCTTGCTTAGATTGCTTGTGATCTTTCTTGATTTCTTTAGATATGTAAGATCTTGCAAATATTATTTAAAGACATAAGCACTTCACTCCTTCACCACTCCACCTCCCTCAACCTCTCTCTCTCTCCCTCTTGGCTCTTGTTTGTGCCGCCACCACCACCACCTTGCAACCATCATACACCTATTTTCAAGATCATTCCAAGTACTAGAAGGTGTTACATGGAGCTTGAAGAACTTGAAGAACCTTCATCCTCAGCTTTCATCCACCATTTTTCATCATCTTTTTCTAGTGATCTTCCCTAGCCTTGGAGGTAGTTGTAAGCTTCTTACTACTAGTTTTTATTTCTTATTTTGTTGGTTAAAAAGATGTACATTATTATGAATCACAAGAACACCAAAAGACTTAAACAAGAATCATAAACATAAACTTACATATAATGATTTATGGATGAAATAAGGTTGTTAAATACATGCATGACACTTGATTGTTGTTTACTTGAAATTATGATGTTGATCATCATAATGAGCTTGCTAGATTGTGATTAAACACATGATTTAGCAAGTTAGAGGGTGATTATGTGTTAACCCAAAAAGATCATCCTCACCTATGAACATGAACTTGAAAATAAAATTATTTCTTGAAAAATAGTAAATAAAGTGAGCTAGTAATTTTGTGAATCTAAGATTTAAAATATGATTTTTAGTAAGAACATGATTCTTACATAAATGTATATTGCTTTTGGTGATAAAATAAGTGTAAGAACACTTTATTTACAAGAAGAGTTCAAAAGAATAATTTTTGTAGAATATGTTTACAAGTTGTAAACATCTAATATTTTCAAGAAGGAAGTTTATTAAGAAATAAACACACTTTAAGGGGTAACTAAGTGTACTAAACATGTTACCAAGTTACTACGGGTTTTTGTGAAGGTTCATGTTCATGTTGTTATATACATTGTATAATTTTTTTACACTTGGGAGGTGTAGTTTGATTATTGATTGTTGTGATGATTTTAAAAGAAAATAAACACATGTTTTGAAAACATGGGAAACCTCCATTTTAGGGGAAACTCTGTCAAAATTTCTATAAATTTTGATACTTAGAAAATATAAGTTTTGGTGAAACTTATTCCCTAAAAATGTGTCTAAAAATATTTACCAAGGTTTCCCTAATTTTTGTGTTAAGAAATGATGATTTATTCAAGATAAAAATTGGTATTAAGTATGTATATTTTTGAGGAAAATTTATATATTTATTTATCACCAAATTGTGTGCTAAATGTATGTAGTATGTATTATGTGTAATAGTGTATTAGGACTTGAAAATACACTAAATACTCCTAAGGAGTGAACATACAAAATACACATACAACATGCTTAGACAAATACAAGAGAATATATTTATGAAAATATATTTCTTAGTAGATTAAATGACTTGGTCAAGTTATGAACACGAAATGAAGTTTTTGACAAGATACATAACTCGGGTGAGAAATACAAGATACTTATACTTATTTTTTGCGAAAATAATTTAAGTAAGACACATAGTTAAAAATATAAATTATTTTTAACACACAAAGAATACATACATAAAATATGGTGACTTGTACTTGTGCGATGCAAGTCTAGTGACTAACGTTAATAAAACGCGTTTAGGTCACGACGCAATATAAGCAAAACCCGATGAAGTTTACGGCGCAAGGAACGCAAAATTGTGAGTTCATGTCCCCACTTTTAAACTTTTACTTGTTTTCTAACTTGGGGAAAATACATGTGTTATGGTATGTTGAATACAAAAACTATGGAAAAACATTCTAGATCATGTCCCGAATAGGGTACCATAAGCACCATTAATCAACGTATACATTCAGACCACGGAACAAAAGGTTAGATCTAATGGGTTTCAGGCAACCCCACTCTTGGCCTACTTCTACCAATGAGTGCTTCTGTGTCTCAGTCAAAGTTGACAAAAATGCCTAGGTTTGGTGGCTTCCTATGTCGTGACACATGTTGGTGGCCTTGCAAACCACTAGCGATCTCATATTACAAACATTCATAGTACTCAGTTACAGATACGTTTTACAAGATATTACAAACATTCATAGTACTCAGTTACATATACGTTTTACAAGATACATACAAACATTCATAGTACTCAGTTACAGATACGTTTTACAAGTTACATACCATGCTTTCATTTGAGTATTTAAACATTCAATACAAAAACTGCATGAACTCACACCAACATTATGTTGACGTTTTTCCAAAAACTCACATGTATTTCAGGTAACTAAAGTGGATGTGCGCGCGGTCATACTCTTGCTCTGGATGTCGTTTATGTTTATCTTGAATAAAGTTGTAAACTTTCAGACAATATGCAGTCTTGTGATGTAAACAATCAAACTATGTTTTCAGTTATGTAATGATTGGCAATTGAAGTTATTTTACGAGCATGTAGTATGTTTACCTTTCGTATGCAATGAGAACCTTTCATGATCACACCTCGTGCTTCCGCCTTAGAAAGGGGTGTGACACCAAATCCTCGACACAAATCTTCTGTCTCTGTCAGAAATAATAGAGATAGGCATTCCATGACGTGCTACTATCTCTCTTAGGTACAGCTCAGCTAGCTTACCAGTGTTATCCTTTTCCCTGATCGGCAAAAAGTGCGCAGATTTTGTCAGACGGTCTACGATTACCCAAATCGTGTCATGACCTCTGGGTGTCTTTGGTAACTTTGTTATAAAATCCATTGAGATCTGCTCCCACTTCCACATGGGTATCTCGGGTTGCTGCAGCAGTCCTGAAAGCTTCTGATATTCTGCTTTTACCTTGGCACAGGTTAAGCACTTTCCAACATAAGTTGCAACATCAACTTTCAATCTCGGCCACCAGTAGAAGTCTTTCAAATCTTGGTACATCTTATCCGATCCTGGGTGGATCGAGTACCTTGATTTATGAGCTTCATCAAAAATCACATCTCTAAGACCACCAAAGAGGGAACCCAAATTCGTCCCATGAAACACAATGTTCCTTCCTCATTGGGTACCAACTGTTTCTCCATCCCACGGAGATATTCATCCTCAAGATTTTCCTTTTTAAGAGCTTCTCTCTGCGCAGCACGAATGCGCAACGAGAGGTCTATCTGTATAATCATTTCCAAAGCCCTAACCCTTATGGGCTTAATCTTCTCTTTTCGACTTAAGGCGTCTGCCACTACATTCGCCTTTCCGGGGTGATACTTGATTTCACAATCATAATCGTTTAACAGCTCCACCCATCAGCGCTGTCTCATGTTAAGCTCTTTCTGATCGAATATATGCTGTAAGCTCTTGTGATCAGTAAAGATCGTGCATCGGGTGCCATACAGATAATGTCGCCAAATCTTCAATGCAAACACCACTGCGCATAATTCCAAATCATGCGTGGTGTAATTTTTCTCATGAACCTTTAACTGGCGCGAAGCATAAGCGATAACCTTCTATCGCTGCATCAGCGTGCAACCTAATCCCTGACGCGAGGCGTCACAATATACCACGAAGTCATCGGTGCCTTCGGGTAGGGATAAAATAGGTGCATCGCAAAGCTTGTTCTTGAGCAGCTGAAAAGCTTCTTCTTGCTTATTTCCCCATTCGTACTTTTTATCCTTTTGAGTAAGGGAGGTCATCGGTTGAGCGATTTTCGAAAAATCCTCAATGAATCGGCGATAATATCCTTCCAAACCCAAAAATTGTCGGATTTCGGTTGGCGTCTTCGGAGTTTCCCAATTTTTAATCGCCTCGATCTTGGTGGGATCCACATGAATTTCATCTTCGTTTACCATGTGACCAAGGAACTGAACCTCACGCAACCAGAACTCACGCTTTGAGAACTTTGCGTATAATTTCTCTTTCTTGAGCAGCTCTAAGATGGCTCTAAGGTGTTGCTCATGCTCTTCCTTCGTCCTTGAATAAATCAAAATATCATCGATAAATACGATTACGAATTTATCGAGATATGGCTTGCAAACTCTATTCATTAAATCCATAAATACAGCTAGCACGTTTGTCAACCCAAACGGCATCACTAGGAACTCGTAATGTCCATAACGAGTTCTAAAAGAAGTCTTCAGAATACTCTCCTTTTGAATTCGCAGCTGGTGATAACCTGATCGAAGATCGATCTTGGAGTAGTAACTTGAACCTTGAAGTTGATCGAAGAGATCATCGATTCTCGGCAAAGGATACCGATTCTTGATGGGTAACTTGTTTAGCTCGCGATAGTCAATGCACATACAGAAACTACCGTCCTTCTTCTTAACAAACAGTACTGGAGCTCCCCAAGGTGAGAAGCTTGGTCTGATAAATCCCTTGTCCAAAAGTTCTTGAAGTTGCGTCGACAATTCTTTCATCTCGGAAGGCGCAAGTCGATAAGGTGCCTTGGCTACAGGCGCGGCGCCTGGAACCAAGTCAATATGGAATTCAACTTGTCATTGAGGCGGAAATCCTGGCAAGTCTTCAGGGAAGACTTCAGGATATTCCCTTACAACTGGGATATCTTCCATCTTCGGCTCATCGGCTTCCTTGTCCACAACGTGTGCCAAGAAGGCAACACATCCTTTCTGCAAACATCTTCGGGCTTTCAAACAACTGATGATTCTTAGAGGCGTATCATGCTTCTCTCCATGCACTACAATCGTCTCTCCATTCGCCATCGGGATTCGGATTATCTTCTCATGACATACGATCTCCGCTCGGTTACTTGATAACCAATCCATTCCAACTACCACATCAAAGCTTCCCAACTCGACTGGCAGAAGATCAAGCGTAAACTCACGCTCTCCGAGTTCCATTACACATCCTCTAATTACTTCATTTGCCTCTACTAGCTTCCCATTAGCTAGTTCTATCGAGTACGGAATATCTAGCTTACTAGCTACTAACCCAAGCATTTTCTTAAATTCTAGGGATACAAAGCTATAATCGGCACCAGTATCAAACAGTATAAATGCAAAGTGTTGGTTGATAGGGAACGTACCCGTAACTACGTTCGGATCTTGGCGAGCTTCCCTAGCTCCAATGTTAAAGACTCTCCCCTGAGCTTGGTTGTTCTTTGGGTAATCTTTCTTGAAATGCCCGACATCGCCACAGCTAAAACAGCCTTGTCTATTCCCAGAACCACCCTGATTGTTGTTTGCTCCACAGTTTCCACTACCAGCTTGGTTTCCAAAACCACCACGATTTCCATTTCCTCCCTGGTTGTTTCTATTACCATCGCCGTTTCCACCACGGCTTCCATTGCCATTTCCTCTTTGGCCACCATTTCCACGTCCAGTACCAGACCAACATGTCTCCTTCGAATGACCAATCTTTCCACAAGTTTCGCACTTCCTAACTCTACACTGGCCGACATGATGATACTAACATGCATTACATTTGGGCAAGGTGCCCAAGTATCCTTTTCCTTTGATCTCAACCCCAGTAGCAGCAACTTGTGCTTCAACTGGCGGGTTAGCGTCCTTACGCTTGTTGGCATTGCTCGCACGAGTACCCTTCTTGAAGTTGGAGAATTTCCGTTTGTTTTCTCCAGACGACTCGACATGAGTCTCCTTCTTCTTTCCATCAGAGATTGAAAACTTGTTAAGCCTAATCGCTTCTTCAGTTAATGCCATGCTCAAATCAATAGCCTCAGTGATCGTTGAAGGCTTTGACGTCGTCACCATGCTCATGATTTGGGGTGCCAATCCCCAAATAAAACGCTCGATTCGCTTGAACTCCAGATCAACCATGTAGGGAACAACGCGAGATAAGTCATGGAATCTTTGCACATACTCGGTAATATTTGGACCATCCATCTTAAGATTCCAAAACTCGGTTTCCAATTTCTGTATCTCAGCCCTTGAACAGTACTTCTTGCGCATGAGTTCTTTCATCTCGTCCCAAGTCATAGCATACGCAGTCTCTTCTCCCAGAGTCTGAACTTGGAGGTTCCCCCATGATAGAGCTCCGTCTAAGAAAAGTCCAGAAATGTAGGTGACCTGGTGCTCCGGCGCACACTTGCTCATTCTCAGCACAGAATCAGTTTTCTCAACCCATCTAATGAAAGCTACAACACCTCCAGTGCTGTCGAAATTCAGAGGCTTGCAGTCAAGGAACTGCTTGTAGGTACAGCCTGTACAAGCAACATCATTCACAAAAAGCATTAGCAAACGCACATGGAATATCCAAATGTAATGTAATGTGTCTTTAGTGACTTAAACATTACCATGAGGTGGGTTATTTCCTGAGGTACCTCCGCTGTGTTCTGAGCGCAAGGCCTTGTGCTGTGCTATTGCTTGTGAAATCCGTTCTTGTAGTTCAGCCTCTGTTGTAGGCAACTGGTTGTTTCTTCAAGGAGGCATCCTCTAAAGAAGATCGTATAGGTCAGGTCTTATGCATATAATAAGTATGTAGTATGTGTAATAGTATTTATCAACGCAAGTAAGCATATAACATCACATTCATATTACTAATGTATAATTCAACAATGTATATAATGAGAATGTTGCGATTGAGCTTTCATAAATCATCGACCACAAATACAGTTACATGTTCTATAAATGTATCGTATCATATCAAAAGGGACTACATGGTCACACCGCCCTTGTCCAAAATGTCTATCAGTCTACAACAGTCATATACTCAAAAAGCGGTCTCCAAAAGGCTTTGCAAGCTAGGCTCAATAGCGACACTCTCATCAAAAGCAAGCTACCTACATAAAACCAAAAACTGGCTATGCTGATGGCGGTGGAGGAGCAGGTGGAGGTGGAGGAATAGGAAGGAAGCTACGCACATGCGTGAGCTCCTCCTCAAGATCATAAACGTGTCACAACAGATAACTGATCTGCTTCTCCATAGTGAGAAATCAAACATCAAAATCTGGATAAGGCAAAAGGGGAGCAGGTGGAGTCACAAAAGGTGATGGACATGAACAAGGTGGAGGACGTGGAGTCCTCTCAAGCTCCATAACTCTATGACATAGAATATCCTGCTGAAGCTGCAAAGACAGGAGTAACTCATCCATCGTGTAACCAATAAAGTGTGAGGGATGGTAGGGATCAGAAACTGGCATAGTGTTCGGCGAAAACCATATGAGTGGCTCGCCTGGCGGTGCGGAAGTAAAATGAGCAGTAGGTGTATACTGAGGTATGTGAGAAAAAGCTGCTGACACGTGTGGAACATGGCTAGGCTGCTGGCTAGACGGACCTTCCCCTGGACGGGGTGCGGGAATGTCCTGTAAGAAAGTGACAGGTAGGTCGGTGCGGTGAACATTAGACACAATCGGGTGAAAAGGGGCGACATCAACAGGTGCATGTGTTGGTGGGGGAGTGACTGGCTCAACAAAAGGAGGTACATCATCATCATCTATCCACCCATTGCTGGTGAAAGCGTAACGGGGGTCTACATGACTGGCAAAAGCAGCAGGGTCAGCGGGTGCAGGAATCGGGTCTGGTATAAGTGGAGCAACAACAGGTATGCCAAAGGGTACAGGATCATGATCAGGTATAGGCTCAGGAGCAGGTGCCAGCTCAGGATCAGCGGGTGCATCAACAGGCTGATCATCGGGAGAAAAGTCAATCTCATGTCCAGGCTCAACGTCATGTGGGGGAATCGGTGCAGCCGACATGGCTGTGTCGTCATCAGTATCAGGGGCGTAATGTCGCAGTCCCATTGCATACAAGGCGGTGGATGACACAGACTCGAAAGAATCTGGAATAGAATGATCAGAGGAAACCTCAATGATTGGAATCTCAACGAGTGTAACAACAATGACATCATCAGCTGGAACTCCATCACCCTGGGCATCATCAGGGGGACCATCAATGAAAAGATCGACATCATCATCAGACAAGTCATCAAAAGGTAAATCCTCGAGAGGAAAGGCCGCAAGAGGCAAAGGGGCGAGGATCGGAACCACGACATGCTCACCATCGGGATGTCCGAGGATAAGATGGTCCTGGTCAGGAATAGGAATAAGAAAGGGATCCTCGTCGGGGAAACCATCAGCATGCGATACATCATCGCTATAATCGGGCAGCGTAAAAGGCTGGAAATCATCGTCGTCATCTGACATCATCTCCGGGTCACTCTCAGTGTCGGAGGTAAAGATCTCTGGCTCTGGGACGATCTCTTCATCAGAAACAATGGCCATGGGGTCGACAATATCAGGCAGTCAATTCTCAGACGAAGACATAGTGTCTGTAACAAAACAATCACAACATATGCACATATATCAATAGTCATCAATAAGCATGTAATTAATAACAATGTATTCACGTATCCATCCTAGTCTTCCCAGACTATCCCACCCAGCCTCTTAGATTGAACTTCCTAGTCTCTTAGACTAAACCTCCCAGTTTCTCAAACTGAACTACCCAGTCTCTCAGACTGAACCATGATCATAACTTTTGAAATGTGTTTCGTGTCTTTCGTTTGTAAAAATGTTTGTTTCCTGGATCTGGGCGTTTCGTGTATGCAATGAAAGTATGTTGTGAAAACATTTTCGTGAGAGCCCTAATGATTGTAGTCTAGACTCGAGAAGGAATCCTAGTTCGCTACAATCGAAGCTCTGATACCAAGCTGTTTACACCCTGACTTTTACGGAAGCATGATTATGGTGTGACTTTCTTAATATCATTGCATTCAATCATAACAACAACTATATGATAAAAACCATAGATTCGTCATCCGTTAAATAAATTTAAACATAACGACAATGTTTTAAAATGTAGACTTCAAATTCAAGTTTACAAACCATACGAATTGTTCTTGAGTTCACTAAGGACTCGTCAAAAGATAATAAATAAAACCAAGGTTTGGAAGACGTGTCTCATCCAGGAATAAGACACACTGACCAAACCCAAGGACCATGGATGACATCTTTATTCCCTACGCAGCATAAAACTTCCAACGCCCGCCAGATCCACTTACTAATTCCCTGAAATACATGTAGTTTGAAAACATCAACAAAAGTTGAGCGAGTTCATGTGTTTGTTTGTGTGTATGAGTAAACCTTTGAAAGTATGTCTGTATGTATGTAAATCCTGGTATGAAAGCAACAAGGAAAACACATCACCAATTGTTTGCAAGGCCATTGATATGTGTGAAGTGATGCAGGAAAACTCAAACCTATCAGATTTGTCTCCGGGAATAAGACATAGTCACCACATGGGCCACCCTGGTCCGCATTTGTGTGGGCTCGCTACACCCAAATAGATCTATCACTCATGTCCCTCGGTCCTACAACGAGGATTAATGGCCTTAAGTGTTGTACCCACCACTCACATGATCAAGTAGTACCCTTCCTTAGCTAACCATACCATGTATAAAACGTTTGTAAACAGTTGTAACATGTATTTCACCCCCGAAGTTATAAAACTGAAAACAGTTAAAAGAAAAGGGGGACATGAACTCACAGTCTTGCGTCTTCGGGTCACAGTAACTCAAATCTCCTTTGGTGAACACGACTACCTACAACGTACTAATGTTTATCAGACGAATGGGTCGTGCCTCGGTTTAGTATTAGTGTCTTTGAGTTATGTTTCTTCCAAGCCCTTGGTATTATTCCAAGTTATATAATTATTGTCAAAATAATTAATATTTTAACTTAAATTATATTTATTACATTTTGGAATAATTGTTAAACAATATATATATTAACTTAATACTTCCCAAGTATTGATACTTGTATTTCCTTCCCAAGGATGGGGGTATCTTATACATGCGTATTCATATTCTTGTATTTGTATACCTTGCCATGTATTGGTGTCGTATTCCGGTGTGTATTTTATACGTGTGAGAATACGTATTTTATGGTATTCATTAAGTATTCATATACTTAAATTTATATTAAACCTTCCGGAATATTATTTCTAATAAAAGTTCACCAATATATATATATATATATAGGGTTGAGTTCATTTCAGAACTCTAAATAACAACAGAACTTTCAGAACTCCTAATAAACAATCATTTTACATATAAGTTTTTGTATTTAGGATCTTTTTATCATCTATTATATGTATTTCTTTGATTACATACATGTTAAAAGTAGTTTACATATGTTTAATTGCCAAAATTATATATACATGTCATAACTAATTACATATATGTAAAAAAACTAGTTTACATATGTGTAATTATAAAATTACATATAAAAAATGATAAAATTACTCTTAACATGTATGTAATCGTAAAAATACACATAACAAATGATAAAATTATCCTAAACATAAATATATAAATAAAAGGATTGTTTATTATGAGTTCTGCGAGTTCTGTAAATATTTATGGTTCTGAAATGATCCTGGCCCTATATATATATATATATATATATATATATTTAAGAAATATTACTTAGAAAAATTATTTATAATTTTTCTCTTGGCAAAATATTTGTAGTTCCAATATAATATATTTTCAAGTCTAACTTTAGAAAATATATATAAACTTATTTTTATCCAAAAATAATGCATTTCAAGTTTACTCAAGAAAATATATATTTTTCCAAACATAACATATAATATATATGTTTGTATTTGTCAAAAATGCTATATTTTTCCTTTGTCAAAATATGATATAACTTTTGTGATAATCATAAAAATCATATTTTCGTTCCTTTGTATCCAAAATATTATTTACCAAAATATATTTTGTGAACATATTTTTCCGGAATATTTTGTAAGTTGCATTTCTTGTTCGGTTTTGCTAGTATTTTATGTGTAACTTGTATATTTATTCCTTGATATTTTGGTAATATTTTGGATTGTAATTCTTGGTGTTTTAATGCGTTATATTATTTTAAGTCCTAAAATAATATAACTATTACACAGAGTATACAAATAATCACACATGTGTGTCTTTAATGTATATATATATATATATTCTAAATACATATCTAGCCACTTTTATTTATAAAAACCAACCTCCAATATTTGTATTTTGTAACCAAAATTTATGGCAAAGTTTATGTAACAATTTATGGTTTAAAATACACTTTGTAAATATTTGTTTGAAAATATTTTTCAAAGTGTTTGTATTTTTAGAAAATTTTGCCATAGTTTCCCCTAAAATGGAGGTTTCCATGCATTCAAGCATATCATTTTCTTTTGTAAAATCACCACAATCAATTTACAATCAACTCTAAACAACTTATACTTACCAACCTTGCCAAAATCATGCATATTCTACTACTTCATGAACTTGAAAGTTTATGAAAACTTGTAGTAACTTGGTAGGGTGTTTAGTGAGTTTAGTTACCCTTTAAAGTGTGGTTGTTTATATAAAAACATCATTCTTGAAAGACTTAGATGTTTATAACTTGTATTCATGTTTTACAAAAATGTTTCTTTATGAAATTTTTTGTTACACAAGTGTTTCTACACTTGTTTAACCACCAAAAATAGTGTTTGTTCATGTAGAACCAAGTTTTAACGAAACTTATATTTTTAACCCGGTTTCTTTAGAAATCATCCATAAAATTCCTAGTTCTTACAAGTATCACAACTTACTTTGATCATCATTTTACAAGAAAAACAATTTATACTTCAAGTTCATGACTACATAAAGATGATTTATTGATTTCCTAACATAATCATCCTCTCTTCTTGCCATATCATGTTTTTAATCATGATCTAGCAAGTTCATATGATGATCTACATCATTTACACAAGCTAACAACAATCATCAAGTATAACAACACATAAATAACATGATTTCTTATAGTTTTAAGCTTATGTTCATGTTTCTTTCTTGTGATTCTTAGTGCTCTTCATAATAATCAACATGTAGCATCTTTTAACCACTTGAAATAGATGTAAAATAAAGTGTTTAAGGATCTTACCACTAGCTCAAGGCTAGGGATGAATCAAGTGTAGAAAGTGAGTGGATAAAAGCTAACAAGAGTGGTCCTTCAAGCTCCAAAGCCACCAAGCTTCCTTGTAGGATCTCTAACACCTTTGTATGTGTATGGATTGGATGAGAAGTGAATGAAGGTGAGGGATGTGGGGGTGGGTGTCTTCGGCCGAGAACAAGGAGAAGAGAAGGAGAGAAAGTGTGTGTTTTAGTAGGTGTGATAATGAGCTTATGATCTCCAAGTTTCTTCTTATAACCATCTTAATCCTTTATCCTTTGTGTAATGTGTTCATCAACAAGAGACAAGATCCAATATTTAAATCAAATAAAATCTTGATGGTGGGGCCATGATTGGGCCGTAAATAGGTGGGGGGGGGGGTATTAGCATAGGTTTTAACCATTAAGTAACCATTTAGTTCAAATCCAAGTGTAAGTTAAGTGTTTTAGTTACTAGATATTTTGTATGATGTGTTATGATGTTCGGGGACCATAACTAGCTTAGTAATGTTAAAACAATGCTTCTAGTGTAAATTTGATGTTTCGGGTAGTGTCCGGTTGTTTGGTTAGTTACTGATTCGTTAGAGTGCTAAACTATACAGTTTAGTGTTCTTTAGGTACCCTTTTGTGACACTTTTAATTCCCGACACTTAGGAAAGCATTCTGGACCATTTTACCATATTTCTGCATCATATTAGTGTGTTTAAATGCTGAATTTTGCTGAATTCAGCACTTTGGGTGAGCTTTAGGCACTTTCCGGCACTTAAACTATCACCTAGAAAAACAGTTTTGTGATCCTTTCTTCCCTACACTCTATACTAGTGTAGTACTTAGTTTCTGACTCACACTGGGTCTCAAAACACTGTCTGTCTATGTACTGAACTCCGTCAGCATTTTCCCGGTTTGTCTGTTAACTGTGCTAACTGTGCTAACTGTGATTTGTGCAACATTTATGTCAATATGTTTGCATGCAGTACTGATATGACATTATGCAATATGTGATGCACATGTGAATATAAGGCAGTAATCAGAAAATAGTCAATTGTAATTCAGCACAGTCATTAAGCACTAATCAAGATTAATTAATTGTACGGATACCTGGATTTTTGACGGTTGTCACAAACTAATACCCCGTTGCCTCCCCGGCAACAAATCGGTAGAAGGGACTTAAATGATAGATTTGAGTGTATTAACCAACATCCCAGGTTTAACATTCCAGTCAAACCCAATCACTCGACATTCCTCCCCGGAACGTTTACCAGATGTCCCTCCCCTGGGCGCATGCTTGGAAAATGAGCAATGAACTCACCTTGGATTTGCTCGGTATTTATCAAATTACCCGTTCCAGTTAATCAACCAACCCGAGTGATGGATTAGGCAGGAGGCAAGCTCCGAATCAAGGGTTGGTCACCGCCAATGTGAGAGAACGTGCTAGGGTTCAGTTATGTTTTTCGTTTTGAAACTATGGGGGCATGTAGGTGTAGGCGATGTGTTTTGCTTTGGGCCCAGCCTTCGGGCTTTGTTTGGGCTGATAATTAGACTCGTGTGATGGAGGATTCGGGTCGGGGTTTATGTGTAAATTAAACGAGTGTACGATCATGTGCGGGTGTGCGACTGGGTTCACAGACTCAACAGTTAAATAATATGTACTAACTTACATCATACAACCCAATAGGTACGACCTCATATAACCAATCCAGGATTAACATAACATACACAATTTTAATATGTGACAAGACACGTAATTATACTAGCTAAAAGTCAAGAAATCAAATAACGTCAACCTTGAAAGTTCGGGTTGTCCCAGCTTGCACTCCTGATCGCACTGGCTGTGCAATGCCGAGGTGAGCCTGATTGTCGGATCCGCACGGGGGTGCCATGAGTCGCACGATCGTGCAACTCGCCCAGATCAGAATTCTTCACAGAAACTTCGCAGCTCTGCCGTTTCGCCCGGAAACTCCTTGTTTTCATCATCTTCTTGTTTGGCACGCTGTTTTAGGCCTGGAAACAAAAGTAAACCCGATTAAGTATTCGATTCTCGGTTTTACGGCCGAAAACGCGTAAAATGGGGGTAAAATGGGGGAATAAAACATAGGTAATTTGGTGAATATAAGTCAAAAATAGCAAAAATAACAACAAAGGCCAGTTTCAGTAACAACCATATATTACTTTGAATTATTATTATATAATTGTTATTAGCAGATATATATTAGCCTGTTTATTAGGAGAGAAGTCAAAGATTGAGAATCCTATAAAGATTACAGTATAGATTATTGGGGCCAAAAGTTTCCTCACCGAGTTCTTCTCCGACGCCGTGTTCTAGAAGAGTCACCAATTGAAGATTACAAGTATTACACCTAATCGCACACCTAAAAACCAAAATGAAGAACAAAAACCCTAAAAATTAAAATAAATTAAAAACAGTTGTACGCATCATCATTCGCACCGAATTTGGTTCGAACCAAACAATTCAGCTTCAAAATGGCTTGATTCTTACGAGCCCTATCGTTAGTTAAAAGCATCGAACATCCTCCTACGCGGAAAATACAGTTCGACGGCATCATAGACCTTTCTCTCCCACAGTACCTGAAAGAAAACGATATTGGTGAATAATATTTTCTTGGTGTTAAATAACTAAAAATTAAATAAAGGTATGATAAAATGTCAAATAACTAATAAAACAAATATTAATAACTATAATAGATAATAAACTCGGCTGACAATACCAGTTACCCGCCATAGATTCTGTGCTCACAACAACGGCTAATATCTTCTTCTTTGAACAAGTATTGAACCAAATCAATCTAATGACACTTCCCTCACTGTCAAAAACAGCAAAAATAACAACAAAGGCCAGTTTCAGTAACAACCATATATTACTCTGAATTATTATATAATTGTTATTAGCAGATATATATTAGCCTGTTTATTAGGAGAGAAGTCAAAGATTGAGAATCCTATAAAGATTACAGTATAGATTATCGGGGCAAAAAGTTTCCTCACTGAGTTCTTCTCCGACGCCGTGTTCTAGAAGAGTCACCAATTGAAGATTACAAGTATTACACCTAATCGCACACCTAAAAACCAAAATGAAGAACAAAAACCCTAAAAATTAAAAGAAATTAAAAACAACAGATATTAGGGTTAAAATATGCAGAGCAATGTGATATTATGTTTTGATGATGTTGAAGATGAAAACCAGAAAGTTACCATTTGATTTGCTTGAATGATGGAAGAAGAACGATGGAGGAGGACGATGGAGGCTGGGAGGACTCAGTGACTGTACGCAACTCAGTTGACCAGATCCACATAGAACAGAGATGAAGGAGCAATGAAGGAGCAGATATGTCACACCCCCAAAATCCACCCGCGGAGTACTACCGCTTGGAGGCGTGACTGACCAGGATCCAGCCACCAATCATATTGAACATGCGAGTTAAAAGATATAAAAGTTTAACCAATACAATTGGTGTCCAAACAAACACATAGTTAAGTTGCAAGCGGAAGCATAAGTCTTAAATCAAAACATAAGTTTAATTGTTTCATAGTTTAACATGGCACACAGTCGTCCATGTCCCACAACGATCCTCCTCCATGCAAGCTCCAGCTTGAGAACCTAAGGACCTGCAAAGCATGTAGTAACGAGTCAACAACTAGTTGAGTGAGTTCACGGTTGGGTGTTCGTTTTAAGTTGTTTCGAAAACAGTTTCCTTTAGCTGGCATCCTGCCGTGGGGGTTACCCCATAGTTAAAAACGTGACTTGTTTATTCCCGGTTATTCTGGCTATCCAGCCGTGGGGGCTACCCCGTGTTAGTTATCTGGCATTTCGGCCGTGGGGGCTACCCCATGTATACACTAGACTCGTTACCATATCGACTGCTGACTGTAGTCATGTTTAAGTGCCCTGAAACTGTCAATGTCTATCATCATTGACGTGCCCCAGATCCATTAGTTCACGCCCGTCCTCTGCGGCACGGTGTGAGGTTTGTCAGACCTAAATAGCGCTATCTAACTAATGACCCGCTCGCCATTGGCCCGGCGATTAAGTCGATATAAAAAGGAGGGACTTCGTGATAGAGTTTTGGTCTAGTACGAGTTATCTGTCCGTGAGGACGAGGAATTACATTCCTGAACCTTTGCTGTCCTACCCAAGGAGGACGAGGAACCCAGTTCCTTAACCCCAATTCCCGACCCTTGGGAATCCCATGCTTTGTAGAGGGTGTGAACTCACCTTGGTTTGCTCGGTAGAAAACACAGAAAAGTCAAACAAGCAACGTTGAGGCTACTCACGTCCTATCATAGTTGTATCATACAATCAGGTTCGTATTCAGGAAGTGCACGTATGGGTTACACGTTTAATCATAACAGTTCAACAATGTTCACATTCAACAGTAATATATCAGGTCTGTATACTAGGCCCAAAAGTCCGGCCCAATCAAATAAGTCCGAATGAATTGCAAGCCCAAACAGTTGTATCTGCGTATTGTTTCGAGTCGCAATTAGACGTTTGCGACTCGCAACCTGAGTCGCAACCATGATTTCGGTTCGTGCTGGTTTGGTTACGAGTCGCAACCGGACTCGCAACGGTGGTTTCGAGTCACAAGGTTTGGGGCTTGATCAAGTGTGGTTTCGAGTCGCAACCAGGTGTCTGCGACTCGCAACCGGTGTCGCAACTAGGCGGTTTCGACTCATCATGCATGGTTTCGAGTCGCAACCAATGGTTTCGGTTGGACAACTACTGATTCGGAACAGTGTACTATTCTGATTTCATGTAACAGTTTGTACTAACCAACCAAATTCCTTAAACATGTTTATTTGTCTAGAAATTTCCTAAAATGGATCAAACAAATCAGAATTCAAATATTCAACCATGCTCTTATGATGTTCATCAAGTTCTTCATACATTCATCAAATATTCAAGTAGTTCATATTGTTTATTCAAACTTGTTCATCTTGTTTCCGGGTTTTCATCCTTAATCACCACATATAATCATGAACAACAATCAACAAATCACCCTAATAGCAAGCTTTCGGTTCTTAACACAAGAGCACACAATCCGATTTATATGAACATCAACAACTAGTGTTTTAGACTACATTTAAACACAAAACATCATGGGTTCCTTATGCCACATATCCGAAATCAAGTATGCTATCTTATTAACCATTATCATGCATAAACTTAATAAATAACATACTATCACATACTCTCCATCATGTATCATCATCAACATCCGAATATAACAAGAATCATTGACCAACAAGTATCATGAACACTAAGCAACAAACATTCAAACATCAAGCACACATCATTCTTAAATCATGAAAAATACATGTGTTTGCACTAGAATTACTAACCGGTTCAAGTATGGGTTCCAAAGTGTGAGTGAATCTTCCAAACGGGTGTGTGTGCGAGATGATCCGAGAGTTCCTTACGGTTGTTGATTGGATCCGAGAAGAAGGAGGAGAAATATGATGTTGAAGCTTAGGGTTTAGTGGTTTGTAGAGAGTGTAGAGGAGTATGTGTGGATTGTCCAAGAATGGGCTAGTTTGGCTAACATGAGGATTATATACTAGTCCTAGGTAGTGCACCCTAATGGGTTTCGGGTGGGTTACATGAGGTGCGGCCCAACCGGCCCATGTGTGGCGTGATGTTTACTTGTTACCACATGGTCTCGGGTCGAGTCCTTGTTGTTTCGGTACCTATACACATATCGCATACATACAAGCACACACAAATAACACATAATCACGTAAAGGTTCATTGTCATTAATCACATAAGTTAGCTAGTCACACGTTCAAGCATACAACGACAGGTTCTAAATTTCGAGTTGTCACATCATCCCCAAGTTGAAAGAAATTTCGTCCCGAAATTTGGTAAGCACTCACTGAGGAAGCTAGTTAAGTTGTTTGGTTTTCCTGGTTTTCCTGGGGTGTCACATCCACCCCCCGTTGATCTGGAATTTTGTCCCGAAATTCCGTAGCTTCGGCCTCAGTAGTGGGTGTACTGTTTGCGAACAGTTGGGGATACTTTTGTTTCATCTGATCTTCGCGCTCCCAGGTGAACTCTGGGCCGCGACGTGAGTTCCAACGAACTCGAACGAGAGGTATTCTAGTGCTCTTGAGGACCTTAACATCCCGGTCCGTGATCTCGACTGGTTCCTCGACGAATCGTAACTGCTCGTCGATCGTGAGTTCCTTCAAAGGAACTACGTGGGTCTCATCTGATGGACACTTCTTCAGATTCGACACGTGGAAGACGTTGTGAACTGCACCGAGTTCCGCTGGTAGGTTTAGTCTGTAGGCCACCCTGCCTATTTTCTCAATGACCTCGAAAGGTCCAACGTATCGTGGGTTGAGTTTACCGCGTTTACCAAAACGAACCACACCCTTCCAGGGTGAAACTTTGAGTAGTACCCGCTCTCCAACCTGGAGCTCAAGTGGTTTCCTGCCCATGTCGGCGTAAACTTTCTGGCGTTCACGAGCGGCCGTCATGCGTTTTCGGATCTGAGCGATCTGTTCGATTGTATCTACCACATATTCTGGACCTGTGATCTGACTATCTCCCACTTCTGCCCAGCAAAGGGGAGACCGGCATTTACGTCCGTACAATGCCTCGAACGGAGCAGCTCCAATGCTGGTGTGGTAGCTGTTATTGTACGAGAATTCCACCAGTGGCAGATGCTTTTCCCAGCGGTTGCCAAAGTCGATTACACATGCACGAAGCATGTCTTCTAAGGTTTGAATCGTGCGCTCGGACTGCCCGTCCGTCTGAGGATGGTATGCTGTGCTCATGTCTAGTCGTGAGCCAAAGGATTTGTGCATTGCTTG
Organism: Helianthus tuberosus; assembly: GCA_030545235.1. Classification (NCBI taxonomy): domain Eukaryota; kingdom Viridiplantae; phylum Streptophyta; class Magnoliopsida; order Asterales; family Asteraceae; genus Helianthus; species Helianthus tuberosus. The sequence goes on along the minus strand of JARYGA010059611.1, from coordinate 13,398 downwards.
CCACAGCTCCGAAGTAAATCGTGCATCTCGATCTGAGATAATGGAGGTGGGCACCCCGTGCCTCGAAACAACTTCCTTGATGTATATTTCCGCAAGAGTGGAGAACTTATCCGTCTCCTTGATAGCCAAGAAGTGTGCGGATTTTGTGAGTCGATCCACGATCACCCAAATAGTATCGTTCCCGCGCTGGGATCTAGGTAGGCCGGTGACAAAATCCATGGAAATTTGCTCCCATTTCCATTGAGGTATCTCTGGTTGTTGGAGTAGGCCTGAGGGTTTCTGGTATTCGGACTTGACCCTTGCACAAGTCAAACACTTGCTGACGTAAGTTGCTATGTGGGCCTTCATGCTAGGCCACCAATACGTAGTCTTGATGTCGTGGTACATTTTATCCGATCCGGGATGTACCGAGTAGCGAGACTTGTGTGCTTCGTCCATCACAAGCTCCCGTAGGTTGCCATAGAGTGGGACCCAAACGCGTCCCGTTACGTAGTAAGCACCGTCTTCCTTCTGTTCTAATCGTTGCCTCGATCCGCGTAGGGCTTCAGCCCTGACGTTTTCCGGTTTCAGTGCTTCTATCTGAGCTGCTCGTATCTGGGAGGGAAGACTAGAATGGATCGTGAGTTGTAAAGCTCGTACGCGCTTAGGCGCAGTGTCCTTCCGACTGAGGGCGTCAGCCACAACATTGGCTTTGCCCGGGTGATATCTGATTGCGCACTCGTAGTCACTCAGCAACTCGACCCATCGTCGTTGTCGCATATTCAGTTCCTTCTGCTTGAAGATATGCTCGAGGCTCCTGTGGTCGGTGTAGATGGCGCACTTGGTACCATACAGGTAATGCCGCCATAACTTAAGTGCAAAAATAACAGCTCCCAGCTCTAGGTCGTGCGTAGTGTAGTTCTTTTCATGAACCTTGAGTTGGCGTGAGGCGTAGGCAATAACTTTGTCTCGTTGCATCAACACGCAACCAAGACCCTGAATTGATGCGTCGCAGTAGACCACAAAGTCGTCTGTGCCTTCCGGCAAGGAAAGGATAGGTGCGCTACAAAGTCTATCCTTTAGATGCTGAAATGCCATCTCCTGTGCGTTTCCCCAGCGATAAACAACGCCCTTCTGCGTTAGTGAGGTGAGAGGCTGTGCAATCTTAGAAAAATCCTTTATGAATCTCCGGTAGTATCCCGCCAAACCCAAGAATTGGCGAATTTCCTTTGGCGTACGAGGTGCAGGCCAGTTCTTTATCGAGTCTATCTTGGATGGATCAACGTGGATCCCATCCTTGTTCACCACGTGGCCTAGGAAATGGACTTCTCGAAGCCAGAAGTCGCATTTCGAGAACTTTGCGTAAAGTTGTTCTGTTCGAAGGAGTTCCAGGATAAGTCGCAGATGCTGCTCGTGTTCTTCCCGACTCTTGGAATAGATCAGGATGTCGTCGATGAAGACTATAACGAACTTGTCTAGGTAAGGCTTGCACACTCGGTTCATCAAGTCCATGAAAACCGCAGGTGCGTTTGTCATCCCAAAAGGCATGACCAAAAACTCATAGTGCCCGTATCGAGTTCTGAAAGCTGTTTTAGAGACGTCCTCCTCCCGGACTCTCAGCTGGTGATAACCCGATCTCAAATCGATTTTCGAATAGTAGCTCGATCCCTGCAGCTGGTCGAATAAGTCGTCGATACGCGGTAAAGGATAACGATTCTTCACCGTCACCTTGTTGAGTTCTCGGTAGTCGATGCACATTCTGAAGGTACCGTCTTTCTTCTTTACAAATAGTACTGGAGCTCCCCATGGCGATGAGCTAGGACGAATAAAACCCTTATCCAGGAGTTCTTGCAGTTGCGTGGAGAGTTCTTTCAACTCTGATGGAGCTAAACGATAAGGTGCACGAGCTATGGGCGCAGCTCCAGGAGCTAATTCGATCTGAAACTCGACTTGGCGATGAGGCGGAAGACCAGGTAATTCCTCAGGAAATACCTCTGGATAATCGCGTACAACTGGGAAATCTTCTATCTTCTTCTCTTTCTCCGTGGTGTCAGTGATAAGAGCCAAAATAGCGGTATGGCCCTTTCGCAAGTACTTTTGGGCCTTAAGGAGAGAAATGACGTTCTCAACAGCACTTCTCTTGTCGCCGTGAATCATGAGAGGTTCACCATCGGGACCTGGAATACGGACAACCTTCTCGTTGCAAAGAATCTCTGCTCGGTGTTGGGATAACCAATCCATCCCAATGACAACGTCGAAACTACCCAAGACGATAGGAATGAGGTCGATAGAGAAGGTCTGGTCAGCGAGAATGAGTTTACAACCCTTGACTATGTGTGTGGCTTCTAAACTCTTACCATTTGCTAGCTCTACGGTGTGCTTGTTGTTCAAAGGGGTTGAAATACGCTTAAGCATTCGACTAACTTCTAGTGACACGTAGCTAGTATCGGCACCCGAATCAAATAAAACTGAAACATAAAAGTCGTCGAGAAGGAACTTACCCGCCACAACATTGGGGTCGTTCCTTGCTTCACCTTGGCCGATCACAAACATCCGCCCCCTGGCGCCATTGTTGTTGTTGTTCCCATTGTTACCATTCCCCTGATTGTTGTTATTGTTGTTGTTGTTGTTGTTCTGGTTCCTGTTCAGTTGGGGACAATCTCTCTTGAAGTGGCCCTCAGCCCCACACTGAAAGCACCCTTTGTTGTCACCTTGCTGCTGCTGGCGCTGGTTCTGTTGAGCTTGCTGACGATTCTGATTGGCGGGGTATAGGCTCCTGCAATCTTTTGCAGCGTGACCAGGCTTGTTGCACCGATGACAGTTGCCCCTGGTGCATGGTCCGCTGTGGTGCAGGCTGCAGCGATGGCATTTGGGATGATTTCCTTTGTATCCGCCACCAGACGATTGCTGATTAGGGCTCTTGTAGTCCTCAGTCTTTCTCTGCTGAGACTGGGACTGAACAGAAGTCGAACCCTTACTTGAAGTTCCATCCCATTTCCGTTTGTTGTCACTAGAGGTACCAGTAGTAGTTGCAGCGCCAATGCGTTTTGGTAACTTGTTCTGCTCCACCGCTTGATCCGTGAGACGGTGAGCCAACTGAACGGTTTGCTGGTAGGTGGCGAGGTTCGCTGAAGTCACATGACTTTGGATTTCCGGCACTAAGCCCTGAAGAAATAGTTCGATGCGTTTGATGGGAGGATCCACCATAGTGGGGCACAGAATTGCCAGTTCGTTCGACCTTTTCACATAAGCTTCAATTTCGGACCCAGTCATCTTGAGGTTGAAGAACTCCACCTCGAGTTTGTGAATCTCATCACGGCTGCAGTATTCTTCTTTGATCATCTCCTTAAAAGTTTCCCATGGGGTGGCGTTGGCAGCAACCAACCCTAGCATCTGAACTTGAGCGTTCCACCATGTGAGGGCTAAACCCTCGAGAGTACCAGTAGCATACTTCACCCTGCGCGCCTCAGGGCATTCACACATTTCGAAGACAGACTCTAGTTTCTCAAACCAGTGTAGGAGACCTACTGCTCCTTCAGTGCCGCTAAAAGTGGTTGGTCGGCAGTCCATGAAAGTCTTAAAAGTGCACACGGGTGGCTGAACGTGCTGACCTATCGTAGGTGAAAGAAAAGACAGAGTTTAACACAAAGGTTGGTTCACGAGAGTAGGATCCTAAAGATCCTAGAATAAGTTCGGACTGCAGGATATACCTCCTGCGTGTGCAGCTGCGAGTGCTGCGGCAACTCGTTCGTTGATCAAAGCCGTCAACTGGGCTTGTGTCATGTTAACGCGTCCAGACATGATCTTCATATCAAGAAGAACGTGAGTGAGAGGGGTTCGCGAAGGTACGATGATAAGATAGGGCAAGCACGCACGTGTTCAAGCAATAGTAGTTATACTAACCAAGCATACCATAAGCAGTGTACCATGTATCTAACAAGTAGGCAATATATGCACAGTTCATATTACCTAGAATGTCGAGCCTTGCATGTGGAGTGAAGCATCGTTGTGGACCGTTGAGCACTGTACAGGTTATAGTCTGGTTTTAACAAAAACGTTTTCCCCTTTATTAAAACCAAGTTCTCTATAACCAATGGCTCTGATACCAATCTGTCACACCCCCAAAATCCACCCGCGGAGTACTACCGCTTGGAGGCGTGACTGACCAGGATCCAGCCACCAATCATATTGAACATGCGAGTTAAAAGATATAAAAGTTTAACCAATACAATTGGTGTCCAAACAAACACATAGTTAAGTTGCAAGCGGAAGCATAAGTCTTAAATCAAAACATAAGTTTAATTGTTTCATAGTTTAACATGGCACACAGTCGTCCATGTCCCACAACGATCCTCCTCCATGCAAGCTCCAGCTTGAGAACCTAAGGACCTGCAAAGCATGTAGTAACGAGTCAACAACTAGTTGAGTGAGTTCACGGTTGGGTGTTCGTTTTAAGTTGTTTCGAAAACAGTTTCCTTTAGCTGGCATCCTGCCGTGGGGGTTACCCCATAGTTAAAAACGTGACTTGTTTATTCCCGGTTATTCTGGCTATCCAGCCGTGGGGGCTACCCCGTGTTAGTTATCTGGCATTTCGGCCGTGGGGGCTACCCCATGTATACACTAGACTCGTTACCATATCGACTGCTGACTGTAGTCATGTTTAAGTGCCCTGAAACTGTCAATGTCTATCATCATTGACGTGCCCCAGATCCATTAGTTCACGCCCGTCCTCTGCGGCACGGTGTGAGGTTTGTCAGACCTAAATAGCGCTATCTAACTAATGACCCGCTCGCCATTGGCCCGGCGATTAAGTCGATATAAAAAGGAGGGACTTCGTGATAGAGTTTTGGTCTAGTACGAGTTATCTGTCCGTGAGGACGAGGAATTACATTCCTGAACCTTTGCTGTCCTACCCAAGGAGGACGAGGAACCCAGTTCCTTAACCCCAATTCCCGACCCTTGGGAATCCCATGCTTTGTAGAGGGTGTGAACTCACCTTGGTTTGCTCGGTAGAAAACACAGAAAAGTCAAACAAGCAACGTTGAGGCTACTCACGTCCTATCATAGTTGTATCATACAATCAGGTTCGTATTCAGGAAGTGCACGTATGGGTTACACGTTTAATCATAACAGTTCAACAATGTTCACATTCAACAGTAATATATCAGGTCTGTATACTAGGCCCAAAAGTCCGGCCCAATCAAATAAGTCCGAATGAATTGCAAGCCCAAACAGTTGTATCTGCGTATTGTTTCGAGTCGCAATTAGACGTTTGCGACTCGCAACCTGAGTCGCAACCATGATTTCGGTTCGTGCTGGTTTGGTTACGAGTCGCAACCGGACTCGCAACGGTGGTTTCGAGTCACAAGGTTTGGGGCTTGATCAAGTGTGGTTTCGAGTCGCAACCAGGTGTCTGCGACTCGCAACCGGTGTCGCAACTAGGCGGTTTCGACTCATCATGCATGGTTTCGAGTCGCAACCAATGGTTTCGGTTGGACAACTACTGATTCGGAACAGTGTACTATTCTGATTTCATGTAACAGTTTGTACTAACCAACCAAATTCCTTAAACATGTTTATTTGTCTAGAAATTTCCTAAAATGGATCAAACAAATCAGAATTCAAATATTCAACCATGCTCTTATGATGTTCATCAAGTTCTTCATACATTCATCAAATATTCAAGTAGTTCATATTGTTTATTCAAACTTGTTCATCTTGTTTCCGGGTTTTCATCCTTAATCACCACATATAATCATGAACAACAATCAACAAATCACCCTAATAGCAAGCTTTCGGTTCTTAACACAAGAGCACACAATCCGATTTATATGAACATCAACAACTAGTGTTTTAGACTACATTTAAACACAAAACATCATGGGTTCCTTATGCCACATATCCGAAATCAAGTATGCTATCTTATCAACCATTATCATGCATAAACTTAATAAATAACATACTATCACATACTCTCCATCATGTATCATCATCAACATCCGAATATAACAAGAATCATTGACCAACAAGTATCATGAACACTAACCAACAAACATTCAAACATCAAGCACACATCATTCTTAAATCATGAAAAATACATGTGTTTGCACTAGAATTACTAACCGGTTCAACTATGGGTTCCAAAGTGTGAGTGAATCTTCCAAACGGGTGTGTGTGCGAGATGATCCGAGAGTTCCTTACGGTTGTTGATTGGATCCGAGAAGAAGGAGGAGAAATATGATGTTGAAGCTTAGGGTTTAGTGGTTTGTAGAGAGTGTAGAGGAGTATGTGTGGATTGTCCAAGAATGGGCTAGTTTGGCTAACATGAGGATTATATACTAGTCCTAGGTAGTGCACCCTAATGGGTTTCGGGTGGGTTACATGAGGTGCGGCCCAACCGGCCCATGTGTGGCGTGATGTTTACTCGTTACCACATGGTCTCGGGTCGAGTCCTTGTTGTTTCGGTACCTATACACATATCGCATACATACAAGCACACACAAATAACACATAATCACGTAAAGGTTCATTGTCATTAATCACATAAGTTAGCTAGTCACACGTTCAAGCATACAACGACAGGTTCTAAATTTCGAGTTGTCACATCATCCCCAAGTTGAAAGAAATTTCGTCCCGAAATTTGGTAAGCACTCACTGAGGAAGCTAGTTAAGTTGTTTGGTTTTCCTGGTTTTCCTAGGGTGTCACAAGATACATTGAAGAAAACCCTAATCGAGATATGTGGTATTTTGAATCAGAAGGGAGAGAGAAGAGGAGTACAGGAGAAGAAGAAGAAGAAGAAGAAGGAGAAATGAAGATTTAGGGTTTTTAGGAGAGTATAAATAAAGGAGTGGTACTGTTGGGCGGGAAAAGGTAAAAAGTGATGCCCTAATCTAATGACACGTGGCCCAAATAACTTTCATTTATTAGTTATAATAGATTTAAACAAATTTGTTTTATTTATTATTTTTTTAATTATTTATTTTAGTAATTAGGATAAATGATCAAAATACCCTCATATGAGGTCTAGTTGATCAGATTTAACCATGAAAGTTAACTGAGTTAAGGCCAAATGACATAACGTGCAAGAGTTTGAAAACATATAGTACGTTTTTTTTTTTTTTTTGTAATTTTTGAAGTTAAATGGCATACTTTGCAATTTGGTGTAAACATAAATGACGTTTTTGGTAATTTACTCTTAAAACAATTAAAATTAAAACTTAAAAGAAATTATTTATGGCCCTTTCTAATTCACATATATATATATATATATATATATATAGTAACGAGGTTAAGTTATTGTACAAATGAGTTTTAAAATACAAAATACCCTTAACGTATGAAAGAAGGAGATATTTTTTTTCCATCTTATTAAGCACGTATTTTAGTCACAGAATACAAAAAGAAGTTCGTGATTTTACATTAATAGAGTAATTATGTAATTTTGTAGAGTAATTATAACTAGTATCAATGATCCACACTTTATAGCGGGACCGTTAAGCCGAACAAAAATTAAACGCCAAAATATAAATCACGCACGCACGTTACGGCGTGTTAACTCGCAAAAATAGACTGAAAACTAAGTCGGTTTAGGACCCGTGTGTTTCGATTGAGCCGTTAAACCGTAAAAAAAGATGTAGAAACGTTTAACCAAACGCACGTGTTCCAACGTGTTAACTCGAAAAACTTATAACGAATCGTAAAACGACAAATTTGTAAAAGATGTAAAGTATAAGGGACGAAAGTTGAAAGTGGAAAAGTGTTGGGGTTAAAATTTGAAAATGTTTGTGACAAATACGTAAAACATGAAAACTATAGGGTTAAAAGTATAAAAAGAAGAAAACTATTAGGATTATGTAAAAGATGAAAAAAGTTAAAATTGTAAAAAAAAAAAAAAAAGAAAGTAAAAGGGTTAAAAGAAAAGAAAAAGGAATAATGTTTTTGCAAGGAAAGAAAATTTGTTGAATTAATATTAAGGGTGTAAACAAGTTCAGAGGCTTGAGAGCAACTCGTTATTAGCTCGGTTAAAGGTTCGAACGAGCCGAGCTTTAACGAGCTCGAACCCGGGCTCGAGCCTGTAATAGAGCTCGTTTAGTTATCGAACCCGAGCTCGAGCTGGAAATACAAAGCTCGTTTAGGCTCGCGAGCGTAAACGAGCCCAAACAGAATTTTACTTTTTTTAATATATAATATAATAATAAGGATAATAACATTGGCGAGCCGAGCTCAAGTCGAGCTTTGGCTCGTTTAAGAGATATTAAAGCGAGCTCGAGCCGAGCTTTTAGCTTGTTTGAGGTTGTTCTCAAAATAACTCGAGCCGAGCTCGAGCTTAAATAAGTAAGGCCCGAACCGAGCCAAGCTCGAGCTCGAGCTTCATAAAAACATGACGAGCCGAGCTCGAGCCTAGTTAGGCTCGGACTCGGCCCAGCTCGTTTACTCTACCATTGTAAATTCACGATTTTTTTTCAATTTTGCAATTAAAAATCATTTTTAAGTAGTAGGGAAAAATTTAAAAAAAAATCCCTTATTTCATTTCTTTTGTTAAGCGTATTTTGTATGTTAAAACTCATTTTTATTTGATATTTACGTGATTTTTGGCAAAATGTTACCGTGGCATGCTTATCGTCGAAACTGGAACGGTATATTGTAAAAGATGAAAATACAAACACATTTTGTTTTCTAATATTTCTAATCTCTTCTTTTATTCCTTTCTTTTTGTTTCTATGCATAATTCGTATTTATAAAGATTCATAATATCGTTTACATGTTTTTGTTTTATTTAAACTTCACTTAGGTAGTAATTTTTTTATATGAGTTTTATTTATCCCAACGTAGAGTGAAGATCTAATTCAAGAAGAAAGCATAGTAATTATACTTTAAAGAGTAAACTGCAATTTTACCCCTTGGGGTTTAAGCCAATTGCCACTCTGACCCCCTCCATGGAAATAATTGCAATTTACCCCCCCAACGTTGATGTTATGTCGCAATTTCACCCCCTGCCGTCAAATAAGTTAACATATCTGTTAAATGGAATGTGAAATGACTATGTTACCCTTTCATATCATCCCCTATGGTTTGTTCTACTTTGCAATATTACCCCCAATGGTTTCTCTCTCTAGCTTCTCTCTCTAAAACTTTCGCTCTAACCGTCTGGCATGAACTAGCACCGAATTCCTCTCTTCTCTGCTCTTAATTCGTTGTTTGGATCCTGCTTTGTTCAAATGTCACCTTCAAAAGGTGGAATCAATCCACCGCCCTCACTCTCTGAACCATATTTGCAGCCTACTCCACCAGACATCTCCATTTCGCGTCGGATATCCACCAGGTCTGTTAATGCCGCCAAAAGTGCAAAGGACCAAGTGGGAACCCTAAATTCCACTGGTGCATCTATTGGTGCTAGCGAAGGTATTCACAAGCCAACTAAGAGTGAAAAGGGGCGTATCCCTTTAGCAAATTTGAGCACCAGTTTCACTTGGTCTGATCATCATCATCGTCAATATCCATTATAACTGTCATCATCGACGACCACCTCCATCCATCGTTCATCATCTTCAGTCACCGTTGTTCGTCGTCGTTCACCATAATCACCATCGCCTATCACCATCTCCGGTCGTCTTCCTCACACCTACAGCCTGAATCACCTTCATCACCACCGTACACCTTCTCCGACAACCACCGACGACCGTAAAACCTTCACCCTCTCCGTACTGTTCATCGTTATGTCGCTGGAGAAGAAACGAATGAGAGCTTAATAGGTGGGGGGGTAAGATTGCAGCGAGTGTGATATATTAGGGTGTTATGTTGAGTAAGATATAAAACTAGTGTGGAAAAGACGATTATACCCTTTGACCGTTAATAACTTATGTTGACTTTAAACATAATTAGACAGCAGGGGGCAATATTGCGACATAACATCAACGTTGGGGGGTAAATTGCAATTATTTCCATGAAGGGGGTCAGAGTACCAATTGGCTTAAACCTAAGGGGTAAAATTGCAGTTTACTCTAATTTAAAATAGTCTAATAATAGAACGAATAAGACGCGTCATTGATACTGTGACTCAACTATTATATTAGATAAAGTGTAAAATACACGAAAACTATTCAACTTTTCAATTATTTCTAACTAAAAGGTGTTTAGTTTATAATTTTAACTAAAATAAAGGATTTAGTTGTTTTCAAACCAACTCTTAGGCTATACTTACGTAAACTGTCAGTTATGACTAGATGCCATGTTAATAAGGGTGAAGGGAGTGGTTAAACATTTGGAATAGGTAAATTTCCAAAACACCCAATCAAACAGTGCAACGTCATTTTACCTATTTTGTTTACCTAATGCTCAAAAACGTTGACGATGGTTTACCTATCTTGGATTAGGTAAACTATTATTTAAAAGAAAAAAACATAATAAATGAAACCATCCAATCATCACCAAGCCTTCATCTTCCCTCATCGGTAAAGATTCACCAATCACACAACCACACCGAGCGGCGGTGTTACCGCTCGGTAAACACCTTTACCGCTGGTGTTTACCGCCCACTCCGTTCACCCTAATGGGTTATAAATGGATGGATGGACTAGTATGCGTGTTATTAGCAAGTTAGCAGCTTGAACTTTTAGATAACTGTTTGTTTTAGTTTTAAATGGATGGATGGACTTGTATGCGTGTTATATTTTAGTACAACCCCAATTCAAACAATGTAACTAAACGTGTTAAATGGTTTCCCAAAATTGACCCATTTAATTAAACGAGACTAACTAAAACTTAAAACTTGATTATTTTCTTGTTGTTATCGAGTCATGAAATCTACCATACTTGTCGCATAAGCTATATAACAGCCACCATATGTGTAAGATATACTACATTAAAAATATTAAACCCATGTTTAATTTCAATGTGATTACACATTAATGATTGAAGAATATATTAAATACATGAATGGTATAAATTAAATACATGAATGGTATAAACATTCCTAAACATTAAGTTGAGCATAATCATTGTTGTTTTTACAATACTGTATATATCACAAGAATTTGACAAACGTTTTGACAGCATGTTCAATAAATTAATATTATATGGTTTCAGATATTAAATCCTTGGGTTATCTTTGGTATAGGAATAGATATAAAAAGGGTACGGTAGAGTGGAGAGATTGGTGTAAGTTTTCTTTTTCTATGATGTAACTTTGGTTTTAGGCGGTTTTCTCTAGCTTGGAGATTCCGCCGGTTTTGTGTTTTATTGAAGTTCGCCTTTCAAAAAAAAAAAAAAATTTAATATTATAGTTATCTGAGTATCTTCAAAAGTAATGATATGTAATTGATATGGTAATAAAGAATTAAGATTAATGTTACAAACTTACAATAGGCAAATAGAAAAACTTAACACTGCTAGCTATCTAATTATGACGTGCTGTCACAGTTTCTCATGCGATTTCATTAAAGTGTAATTTGTAAATAATTAATATTTTTATGGATATAGTAAATTGCCATTTTAATCCCTGAGTTTTTATCTAAATTATCATTTTAGTCAAAATAGTTTTTTTTTCCTCTGAGTCCCTGACTTTTCCTTTTTCTTGCTATATTGATCACATTGCATAACTTAGTCTAAAAACCAGGTTATAATCAGGGGTATTTTTTGCATTAAATTATTATGAGGTTTATAAATTATGTTATAAACTACCACTGATTATCACTACACAATAGTTATGCCAAAAATACCCCTTTTTATAACCAGATTATTAGACTGAGTTAGGCAATGTGATTAAAATGTCAAGAAAATAGAAAAGTCAGGGACCCAGAGTAGAAAAAAAAACATTATTTGATCTAAAATGGCAATTTGGACCAAACCCCAGGGACTAAAATGACAATTTACTCTTATGGATAGTTATTTTTAGAGTTAAATGCCATTTTAGTCCCTATGGTTTCGTCTATTTTGTAAGTTTAGTGTAAATGTTTCATTTTTAGTCTGTTGGTCTAAAAAGATTTCATCGTTGCAATTTTATTACATTAAGTTAACTTCATCCATTTTTTCTGTTAACGAGTAGAGCAATTCGGTCATTTTAAATGTAATCCTGTTAACTAGATGAGCAATTCGGCCATATAAAATGACCGAATTGTCTTTCTCGTTAACAAAAATAATGGATGTAATTAACCCAGTGGACTAAAATGGCAATGGTGAAACCTTTATGGACTCAGATACGAAAAATGAAACCTTTGCATTAAATTGGCAAAATGATCCGAACCACATGAACTAAAATGAGATTTAACTCTTTTTTTATTTGATAGTTTTCAATTTGCTAAGACAAATGATAATTAAAATATTATTAAACAAAGAAAAAAAATAAAATTAACTCTAGCCAAACTATCTACAAATTAACGTTCAGATTAAATGCTTTTATTTCATATTTATTAGCTTTTCTTAATATATAAACATACAATGATATAAACCAGTAAATATTTAACTAAACAAAGCATTAATATATTTATCAGATGTTACCTTTATAAGAATGTTAATAGAAGAAGTTTGTTACTATTAAAGTAATAAACTAGTGATCTTTTTTCAGAAAAAAAGAGAAACCACTTTCAAAATAAAATCTGAACTATATAAGTATAAATTTTAACTAAAGCAAAAAAAAAAAAAGTAACTTCAAAAAAGAAAATAAGAAGAATGGTCGATCACTAGATCTTGAAGAGCATAATTATATACAAAAAGACAAATATACCCTTGGAAAACTAGACTCTTTTTTTTTTCTTGATCTTGTTCTTGTTCACGGATGCATGGTGTTGAGGCCGATGGAGTTATGGTGGTGTGAAGGACCGGAAGGCGGTATCGGCAATGCCTTTGGTAGAAACCCGTTAAGGGCGGCACCATCATACACATATTTGTGGGACGTTTGAGGCCTCATTGTTTTGAAGAATTGTGTGTTTGCTACTCCTCTTGACGACCCTTTCGTGTTGGTGACCCCTGAAGAGATTAACAGCAAGAACATCACCAACATGTGCAATGAAGGGTAGCCTGGTCTTTTCACCCTTGTCACATACCCAAACTTCTTGACCATTTCACAGGGTTTTGATTATGGTTTGTTTTAGAGGACCGGTGGAAGAGTGGTGGTTGGGTTGGGTGGATGTGTGGTGGTGGTGGTGTGGGGGTGGGGGCTGGTAAGATAGAAAGATTTGGTATGCGTATGCGTATGGAGATGACTTGTGTCTGAAGAATAAGTAATGAATGGCAAATGAGACATGGGAGGGGTGGAACATGGCTCATTAAATGATGGGCCATACTATTCAAGACTTTTTACATAGCTCTTCTTCGTTCACATCTTGGTCTCACTATATGTGTTATTTTTCTTTTTTATATACAAAAGTACATGATTTATGTTAATAAGTTTAATTTCAACATCTTTATATAAGACAGGTCGG
>JARYGA010059610.1:0-87994 GCA_030545235.1 Helianthus tuberosus | reverse complement strand
AAAGGCCATGTTTGGCTAAGTCTCTTACATCACCTGGTGAAGACAAGTCTTTAATGTATTAATTTTGATTTTTAATCTTTTTGCACTTTTTATTTGGTTTTGTATTAATGACTTTAATAACTAGTTTCTTATGTTGAAGGTGAAACTTCTTTATCATTTGTCTATGGTGTCTTGGCATTACTTTACTGTCTATATAAAGTAAAATATTTACACCATTCATATCTCTACGGTCTATATAGAAATATGTTGGCTACCTGGTCGGGGGTTAAGGGAATGGCTTAGTAAGGTTCTTGCCTTGTTCAGTGTATAGATCCTGCAAGGACCTGGGTCAAGCTTACTAGGACCTCCTTCAATACCCACTGGTATTAGATGGCGGGGGTGCGAATGGCTTGATCCCCTCATATGTAAACTACTATTAATACATTAAACCGGCTATTTGGGATTGTATCCCTGCTGACTCAAACCACTTAGCCGAGGGTAATCTCACCTTCAAAAGAGGGGCCTACCACTTTTCGCATTAATAACTTATTTAATTATCTTTCAACATTCCGACCCTTTGGGATTGTATTGACTCAAACCACTGGGTTGAGGGTAACGTCACCTTCAAAAGAGGGGCCAACTACTATAACTAAGATAATCTCTTAAAAAGTGCAAAAGTGCAAAAATCATCAAAGGATACATTAAAGGCGAATCGGATCCAAGTGATTCATCTTGTCTATCTGTTTTATTTTTCTTTCTGCCTTTTTAGTTTTTTTATTTTCATGTTTCAAAAATCTTTTCTCAAAAATTTTAGATTGATTAGACGTTGAGGATAAACCGGTACTAGAAGCTCTTGTGTCCTTGGACGACCTCGGTATCTTACCAACGCTATACTACGCTCACGATGGGTGCACTTGCCCATGTGTGTGTTTAGTGTTAGTAGAATATCGTGTTTTATTAATTTAGAACTTGACTAATGTGTAAAATGGGCTTAAAATATCAATAAAAACATAATACACCCGACACACACCACTTATAACGCTATTTCGCATATTTTTGCACACGCTATATCACAACGCATACGCTTATAAAGCTAACACATACACTATTACGCTATTCGCAATTGCTCAACGCAAACTCAAAACGCAGTTACTTGTGCTATAACCTCTTAAATTACCTTATATTATTAGTCTATATAAATACCTGGATATTTAAAACTGGTCGAAACGCGCATTCGTGGGCACGCGTAATTCGACTTATCGCACTGAAACGCAATGTAACATGATACTATTTATCTTGCTAAAATGCTTAAAGTACCCACAATAATTAACGCAACATAAGGTATCAAACGAACCAAAGTTGGAAAACTAACAAACGCAATTCGACTGTCCGAATGGACATCCGATCGAATGGACTTCCTTCCGGATGACCATCCGCTCGGATGACCATCCGATCGGATGGTCATTCGACCAGACGAGCCTTCCGACACACACTCTCGCGCACCGACTTAACTCTTCTCCTCACCTGTAAATAGGGGACTTGTGCCTCCATTCCAACACTTTCACCTCTCATCCGTCCTCAGTCGCTCCCAAACGCTCTCAAGCTTCGACCCACGATTCAAGACTGATTTGTAAGCATTTTCATCTCAAATCTAGTACAATCATCACCTCGAACCACTTCTACATCAAAATCACACACAAACACTAACTTTTTCTCTGAAATCACTGATTTGGGCCTCTTGAAGGTGTTCTTCACTCATTTTGCTTATGCAACCTGTTGTTGAGCACCAACTCATCAAGATTGGTTCAGATCTAAGAGATTTCCACAACTTTTCAACTAAGTTTTGCAAGATTTCACGACAAGCCCAAAAACCTTCTTCTCTACCCATTCCATTTGGGAGTGTAATAGCCACATTATAAAGAGTTTTGCTTGAGGACAAGCAAAGATTCAAGTGTGGGGGTATTTGATGTGTTCAAAATGCAACATGTAAATTTCATCAATTGTGGCATAAAACTAACCCTTTTTTAGTACTAATGTTGGAAAAAGTGTGCTTTTGTCTTCCTTTTGTATTTTCAGGATTAAATGAGCTCAAATTAACAAAAGAATCAAAAAGACACCAAAATCTGACATAAATACAAGAAAAGGAACAAGACATGACATGCCCGACCCCACGACAACATCTTCCCAAACAAAACAAAACAAAACAAAACAAGATAACAGAAGACTGAACACGCCCCGTGCTCAGCCAGCACGGGGGCGTGCCCAAGTGTCAGCAGAAAACACAAAGTGGTAGAAGCTTCTATTGCCCACCACGGGGCCGTGCTCAGCGGACACGGGGCCGTGGTCAACTATAAGATTCGCACAATCCAGCAAATCTTCATAGTACAAAGATTCTTCTGCACCACGGGGTCGTGCTCAGCGGACACGGGGGCGTGGTCAACTAATAAGACAAAGTTGCATTAAATGAAGAAAGAGAAGGATGTGGACACGGGGTCGTGCCCACTGGACACGGGGCCGTGCCCGAGCTTCTGTTCAGCCTATAAATAGAAGTGCTTGGCTCAAGCTCAAACCATCCCTTGGCACACCACCTCTCTCACACTTCACCCACCACCCACCACCACCATAACACCATCATCCACCACCATCATCCATTGTCCATCATAGAGTGTGTGAGTCGTCTCGGGATCCAAGATTGATCGTAAGAGTTCTTGACAATCAAGGCCATGTTTGCCTAAGTCTCTTACATCACTTGGTGAAGACAAAGTGTCTAGTGTAATACTTTTTATTTTTAATCTTTTCGCACTTTTTACTTGGTTTTGTATTAATGACTTTAATAACTAGTTGCTTATGTTGAAGGTGATCTTTCCTTATCGTTTGTCTGTGGTGTCTTGGCATTATTTTACTGTCTATATAAAATGAAAGATTTTCACCATTCATATCTCCACGGTCTATATGGAGGTATGTTGGCTACCTGGTCGGGGGTTAAGGGAACGGTTTGGTAAAGGTCTTGCCATTGTTCAGCGTTTAGAGGTCCTGCAATGGACCTGGGTCAAATTTAGTAGGACCTCCTTCAATACTTAACAGTATTGGATGGCGGGGGTCCAAACTCTTTGATCCCCTCATAAGTTAACTACTATTAATACTATAACCCGGCTATTTAGGACTGTATCCCTGCTGACTCAGACTACTTAGTCGAGGGTAACGTCACCTCCAAAAGAGGGGCCTACCATAATTTGCATTAATAACTTAATTAATTATCTTCCGATAATCCACCCTTTTAGGATTGTATCCTTGCTGACTCAAACTACTGGGGTGAGGGTAACGTCACCTTCAAAAGAGGGGCCTACTACAATAACTAAGATAATCTCTTAAAATAGTGCAAAAGTGCGGAAATAATCAAAGGTTACACTAGATACGAGTCGGAACCAAGTGATTCATCTTGTCTATCTGTTTTTCTTTTTATTTTTATTTTTATTTTCAGCATTTTTAGATAGTTTTTATTTTTCTTAGTTTAAAACATT
Organism: Helianthus tuberosus; assembly: GCA_030545235.1. Lineage (NCBI taxonomy): Eukaryota > Viridiplantae > Streptophyta > Magnoliopsida > Asterales > Asteraceae > Helianthus > Helianthus tuberosus. Next base: position 84,494 of record JARYGA010059610.1, on the reverse strand, counting down.
TTTTCTAAACTTTTTGATTTGATTAGACGTTGAGGATAAACTGGTACTAAAAGCTCTTGTGTCCTTGGACGACCTCGGTATCTTACCAACACTATACTACGCTCACGATGGGTGCACTTGCCCATATGTGTGTCTAGTGTTAGTAAATATCGTGTTTTATAAATTTAAAACTTGACTAAAAAAGTGTTAAAGGGGCTTACAATATACACCTAATATATATAACACTTCACACGCATCAAGTTTTTGGCGTCGTTGCCGGGGACACAAGAATTTTAAGAAAGCTTAAAATCGACGGCCTAATCAGTTTTTCAAAAAAAATTTTAAAATGCACGCACATTTTTTTGCATTTTAGTTTAGATTTGCATTTACAGTAACCTGTACACGGGGCCGTGTTCACTGAACACGGGGTCGTGCTGCAGATTTTTCATAAACACCCAGTAACAGTAGCTTGAACACGGGCCGTGCTCACTGAACACGCCCCGTGCTCAACGAAATCAGTAAAATTAATTAAAACGCCCAGATACAGACCCTGAACATGGGGCCATGCTCACTGAACACGGGGCGGTGTCCAGCCTCTGTTTCGTTTTTATTTTTGTTTTCTGATCTCGAGACTTGGTTGTGGTCTGCAGAGTGATTCTTATGGATCAATACTCAGGAGGTTACAACTACACCTATGAGGAGGATGATTATAGGGGTAATTATTGCACTAATTGTCGTAACACACACTCGGTTCAAAATAGTCACTCATATCAACCATCCAATTCATACACCTACTATGAGGAGCCCAGGTACGAGCCATCAACTTCATACACATCCTATGAAGACCAAAGGTATGAACCTCCTCCCTCATGCTCATATTTTGATGAACCAAGGTATGAGCCTTCATACTCGTACTTTGAGGAACCAAGATATGAGCCACCACCTTCGTATGCTTATTATGAGGAACCATGGCGTGAACAACCCACCTCATATGAGTATTATGAAGAACAAAATTACGACCCTTATCCATCATATGCTTACAATGAAGAACAATGGTGTGAACCATCTACTTCATATGGGTATTATGAGGAACAAAGGATCGAACAACCGGATTCAAGCTTTGAAAATTTCGATTCTTTTTCTATAACCGAAGTAACCGAGAGGATATTAGAACATATTAGAGTTATCGATCGCTGTATAAAAGAATCTCGCGCAAGGGAAGAGGAGTCCCGCGCAAGAGAAGAATTAAAAAAGGAAGAGATAACTGAAAGTGTTAAAATGGAAGAACAAGTAAGTGAAAAACCGACACATGAGTTAAACAACGAAAAAGGTGAGTCCGACAACGTTAGAATTCAAGAAGAGTCTAATTTTGAAGAAATTAATCTCTTGTCACCTTCTTTTGAAAATCATTGTTTAGTAACCACTCATGCTAAGTTTTTAAAAGAGTTAAATACTAACACTAAAATTGACGAAACGGTAAGTGTTAAGTTAACTAATGATCAAACTTCACTAATAAAAGAAGACCCATTTGAAATTAACATTACACCGGTTCCATGTTTTTTTCAAAATTCGTTTATTAGTAATGTCACAATCGATAAAGATCTTTGTGTTAACATAATGCCTAACTACATTTTTGAAAAATTAAGTATTAGTGATTTTTCTCCACTTCAAATACCAATTTTTCTATCCAATCGGAAAGTGATAAAATCAATCAGTGCAGTTGAGGATGTATTGGTTCAAACAAACCAAATGGTAATCCCGACCGACTTTGTCATCCTCGATGACGCTCCTCTAGTGTTGGGACGACCATTTGTAAAAACTCACGAAGCTTTGAAAAACCGGAAGTTCAACAATCTACCTCTTCAATTAGGGGCATTTAAAAGAAGTGTCGATCTCGAACGGTCAATGAAATATCCATTCGGCAATAATGACCCCCTAATTGAAGATGAAGATGAACCACCCGATACAAGAGAAGAGATTGACCACTTTGTTGAAGAAGAGGTCGCCATAGAACAAACTTTTAAAGTTCTTGATCGAAGTGAGCAACCAAATAAGGAGTCTCCTAAAGACCCACCACTTGAGCTCAAAGAACTTCCAAAAGGTTTGGAATATGCTTTTCTAGACAAAGATGGTAATTTACCTGTAATTATTTCGTCTAAATTAGATAGCTTAGAAAAAGAAAAATTAATTAGTCTTTTGAAAAAACACAAAAACGCAATAGCTTGGAAACTTGTGGACATAAAAGGTATTAGTCCTTCCATGTGCACACACAAAATTTTGATGAATGATGACTACAAATCAGTAATACAACCACAACGTCGAGTAAATCCAAATGTTCAAGAAGTGGTTAAAAACGAAGTCATCAAATTACTTGACGCCGGACTTATCTATCCTATCTCTGATAGTCCTTGGGTGAGTCCCGTCCAAGTAGCTCCAAAGAAAGGAGGTATGACGGTAATAACTAACGAAAAGAATGAATTAATACCAACGAGAACCGTCACAGGATGGAGAGTATGTATAGATTATAGACGATTAAATGAAGCTACAAGAAAAGATCACTTTCCTTTACCCTTCATTGATCAAATGTTAGAAAGATTATCCGGTCATAAATTTTATTGTTTCTTGGATGGTTTTTTAGGTTACTTTCAAATCCCGATAGCACCCGAAGACCAAGAAAAGACAACTTTCACATGTCCCTACGGAACTTTAGCTTATCGACGCATGCCGTTTGGTCTATGTAATGCCCCCGCAACATTCCAACGTTGCATGGTAGCCATCTTCCATGACATGATAGAAAAGACAATGGAAGTCTTCATGGACGACTTTTCTATCTTTGGGGATTCATATGACCAATGCCTCGATAACCTTGAACGAATGCTATCCCGATGTGAGGAAACTAACCTCGCCCTTAATTGGGAAAAATGCCATTTCATGGTAACGGAGGGAATAGTACTCGGTCACAAGATCTCAAGCGAAGGAATGGAGGTGGATCGAGCCAAAATAGATACCATATCTAGATTACCACCTCCATCCTCCGTAAGAGCTATCAGAAGTTTCCTAGGGCATGCCGGATTTTATAGGCGGTTTATCAAAGACTTTTCTAAAATCTCAAGGCCTCTAACAAAATTACTTGAAAAAGATGCTCCTTTCATCTTTGACAAGGATTGCAATCAAGCATTTCTAACCTTAAAGGAAATGTTAATCAATGCACCTATCATGATAGCGCCTGATTGGAAATTTCCTTTCGAAATCAAGTGTGATGCTAGTAACTTTGCAGTTGGAGCCGTCTTGGGACAAAGAAAAGAAAAGCATTTTCACCCAATTTATTATGCTAGTAAAACACTAAATGATGCACAAGAGAATTACACAACAACTGAAAAAGAATTACAAGCTGTGGTATTTGCTTTTGATAAATTTCGTTCTTATCTTGTTCTTTCTAAAACTATAGTCTATACAGATCATGCAGCCATTCGATATCTCTTCAAAAAGCAGGATGCAAAACCACGTTTGATTCGGTGGGTTCTACTCCTCCAAGAATTTGACATTGAAATCAAAGACAAAAGAGGATCGGAAAATACCGCAGCAGATCATCTTTCGCGCTTAGAAGACCCAGCTTTAGAAGCGACCAGGGACGAGCAAATCAACGAAAAATTTCCAACTGAGTCCCTGGAAATGGTGGAATACAAGGAAGAACCATGGTACGCCGACTATGCTAACTACCTAGCTAGCGGTATAGTCACAAAAGGTTGGCCACATCATCAAAGAAAAAAATTCTTTGCCAATGTGAAACACTATTTTTGGGAAGATCCATATCTTTTCAAAATGTGTGCCGACCAACTCGTCCGACGATGCGTACATGGTAGCGAAGCACGAAGAATTCTCCGCCATTGTCATGAAGGTCCATACAGAGGGCATCATGGTGCCGCTAGTACTGCACGAAAGGTATTCGATTCAGGATTTTATTGGCCAACCATTTACAAAGACGCCCAAAGTCTTGTCAAGACATATGATGCTTGCCAAAGAACAGGTAATATTTCTTCCAAAAACGAAATGCCACAAAATGGCATTCTTGTTTGTGAAATTTTTGATGTGTGGGGACTCGACTTTATGGGACCTTTCCCACCATCGAAAGGAAACAAATATATACTTGTGGCAGTAGACTACTTGTCTAAATGGGCCGAGGCCGAGGCACTTCCAACAAATGATGGAAGAGTCGTGGTAAGATTTCTGAAAAAATTATTCTCTCGTTTTGGCACACCTAAAGCATTAATAAGTGATAGAGGTACCCATTTTTGCAACCATCAACTTGAAAAATTTTTAACAAGATATGGGGTCTATTACCGGGTCTCAACAGCATATCATCCTCAAACAAACGGACAAGCCGAAGTGACTAATAGAGGTTTAAAACGAATACTTGAAAAAACCGTAGGGTTAAATAAAAAGGAATGGGCAGATAAATTAGATGATGCTTTATGGGCTTTTCGAACTGCTTATAAAACAACAATAGGTACAACCCCATAAAAGCTAGTCTATGGAAAAAGTTGTCACTTGCCGGTAGAAATTGCACACAAAGCCTACTGGACAATCAAAAATGTAAACTTAGATTTAGAATTTGCTGGTAAAAATCGATTTTGTCAATTAAATGAATTAGACGAACTTAGGAATTATGCATACTCAAACTCTGAAATTTATAAGGAAAGAATGAAAAATTTGCATGACAAACATATTAAACCTAATGAATTTCGGGTAGGAGATCTAGTTCTTTTGTTTAATTCACGACTTCGACTGTTTCCTGGTAAACTAAAGTCTAGGTGGTCAGGACCTTTTTCCATCACCCATATTTTCCCACACGGTGCAGTAGAAATTAAATCTCGAAATGGGCCCCCATTTAAAGTCAATGGCCAACGACTGAAACTCTATCAAGGATTCATTGAGGATGAAGAGGAAGAGATCTCGCTTCAAATGATGGAAGAATGAAACCAACATCATACCTAGTAAGTTACGAGCGATTGGGACGACAACTAAAGCGGTAAGTTTTCTAACCAAAGCTTATGGGAAACAAAGGGCACTCACACGAGCACTAAAAAAAAATTTCAAAAAACTTCGCTCGGCACGAGGCCGTGTCCGCTGGACACGGGGCCGTGTTCGCGCTGCAGTCGGGATAAAAACCCTTTTTCAAAACAGTTACAACATTACACACGCCCCGTTTCCCCGAAAAAGCTCTGGTTCCAGGCGATTTTTCGCAGATTTTCGACGTCTCCTATCACTCTAACAACATCAAGGTATGATTCTATCACTTTTAGTAGTTAGATTAGTTACTTGCATGTAGTTAAAACACCAAAAATTTGGGGAAAAATCTAGGGTTCTTGAAGTTCATCCGGATCGAACCTCAAATTTTTGTTTAGATCTGTTTGCATTTAGTTAGATTAGTGTTATGGGAAGTAAATACACTTGTATTGTTCATAGATTCACCCGATTTCTCACAAAAACCCCAAACCCTTGTTCTTGAACCGAAAAAGATAAAATTGATGGGGTAAACGGGTTATTTTGAGAAAAACAGCACTTAGGGTTTCATTTTCGGGGGAAACCGCACCTATTGGACCAAAAATTTTCAAGTTTTCAAAACCGGGACGAAAAATGGAATTTTTGAGTAACAGACGCCTGGACACGGGGCCGTGTCCGCTGAACACGGGGTTGTGTCCAGCTCACTGTTTGCAGTTTTGTCCGAAAATACTTCTGTTTCGTGCTAACTTTTGGTGTATTCTTTCAGATGGCTAGGAAGTTCACAAGATTTAACGCCAATGAGCTCGATGCTAGGGCTCGATACGAGATACTTCAAACAAGGCCAAAGGAATACCCGAGGCAAGCATGCACGGAACTGTTAACTGTGGTGAATCAAATCGACCGTTTCAACAACATTGTCACGGGACCACTCAGAGTCTCTTTAACAACTCGACTCCGTTCCGTCCACGAATGCACTTTGGAATTCTATAGCACCTTCACATTCAACTCGAGGTGCGACCCGTTCGACAATGATGGGGTAGCATTCCGATGTGGCGGAACGAGGTATTCGATCTCTATGGCTCAATTTGGATCGATTGTCGGGTTGTATATGGAAGAGGATGCGGGAAACGAGGAAAATACTGGGGGAATGCTAGAGATAGGTGAAAACGAACGCCAAGCCATTTGGGCTCAGATTGGTGAAGGGTACTACAATCCGAGCAGCACTAAGAGTACGAAGCTGAGGGATCCGCTCTACAGATACATCCATAGGCTCCTCGGCTACTCTCTTAGCCAAAGGCATGATAGTAGTGGCGTCATTGGGTTAAGAGATCTTGTTGTCCTCCACTGTATCCACACCCGCAGACCGCTTGATGTTCCGTTCCTCATGCTCCGAAACATGCATCATAACCGCCTTGCAAGCGCACCGACCCCTATCTTCTTCGGGGTATGGGTGTACCGTCTCTTCAGGCACTTCGCCCACATACCTAGGTCATTTGAAAGGAACCCATGGTCGGGCATGGTGGATATACACATATGCCGCTCAATGAACCTAATTTATGAGGCGGAAGACGGGACGGTGAGCTTTCAAAGGATGCAAGGTCATGCATGGAACCCGCAAGAAGCACTTGTCCTCCACGCTCCGCAACATCATCAATACCAGTACCAACCCCATGGTGATCCGGGCCAATCATCCTCCTCGGGAGGCGGTTTTCTAACTTTCAAAGTTTGCATGATTTGTTGCAGGAAAACCTTATGTGCACCAGGAACACCTATAACATGGCAAGCAACACGTACCACCGGGTTGGAGCTATCAAGAGAAACATATCCGATATCCAAGATGATATTGGATATATTCGGGACCACATTGCAGGCCATGGAGGGGATGATGACGATGATGATGACGATGCCATGGAGTAGGCGGGAGGAGCGGAGGAGGAAGCGGTTGGTTGATGACTTCCCAGGTTAACCCTTTTTAATCTTGAACAATTGATGGCCTGCATGCCAAGTGTTGAACAATTTACTTTCCCTAACTTCTTTTATTTTCTGCACTTATTTTTCTTTTACCTTTGACATGGATGTTGAATTTGGTAAAAGTAGGATGTTTGCTATGGTATGGTATGGTGTTTATTGATTAAGCAGGTACATACAAGGCTTAGAGTACTAAGCATTAGTACTACTAAAGCTGGGACAGGAAAATCGAAGAAAGAAACCTGTTTTTCAACTTTGCAGACTGTCCACACGGGGCCGTGTCCAGCCGACACGCCCCCGTGCCCATTCCCCTGAACCTGCTGTTTGTATTTATTCTGCAGACCTTGACAGACACGGGGTTGTGTTCAACCAACACGCCCCCGTGTTCACCTTCTGTAAGTTTTCGTTACTGGCATCTGAGCACGGGGTCGTGCCCAGGTAACCAGTAACACAATTTTTTTGCTTTTTCACACCTTTTACACATTCAATCAACTTAAAAACTTATTTTTGGGACACATTGAGGACAATGTGTAATTTAAGTGTGGGGGGGATGCTAAAACCTTGAATCTTGCAAGTCCTAAATACAAGCCTTACACAAAACTCTATTGGAACCGCTAATCACCCCAAATTTTTTCAAAAATTTTTCATTTTTTTTTTTTTGCACTTGTCTAGGTTTAACTCGGGAATTTCAAGTTCTAAAAATGTTATATTTTTACGAATTTACAACCGATAGCGTCGTGATAAAAAGAACCAACATAAGAAAATTATGAAAAGGCATGACAAGCTTAGTTAAAATATGATTATATATACTTGATCACACAAAAACCCATTCCCACAAAAGTGAGTTTTGAGCCTTTATTGAGCATACAATTACATATCATTAGACTAAATGCTCATTTTTCGTTTCTTGTGTGAATAGCCGCTTGGTTCTTACGACTCTAGAACTTGCCATGACGATACATTCCCGGTCCTTATCAACTTAAACCCGAGTAAGTAAATGATGGAGGCATTAGGACTAACCCTTTTTATTTCTACACCATTATTTTTCTTTTCTTTTTTTACCACCTACCCAAAAATCCCCCTAGTTAGCCCCTTTGAGCCTAAACCTTTTCATTTCATAACCCAAACCAAACACCCTTTTACCCACCAAAACCTTTTTTTATTTTTAACCCCTTGTTTTAGTAACTAGCTCGATTTCTCGTATGACTTTTCAAAATATATATATATATATAATTTGTGTGTTGATGATGAAGCAAAAGAAAATAAACAAACAAGTTCATCAAAAATAACTTTGTTTGAATAATAGCTTCATCAAAATAAAAATCATGAAAATAAAAAGTCTTACGAAAACCGACGTTTGTTACGTTTTTCGCCCTTTTTTCTACTAACCACTAACCCAACCACCTACCTTTAACCCAAGCCTAACCCTTCACCCACAAAGTCCTCTTGATGTTTACAAAGGTATATAAGTTAAAAAGGAGGAGGATTGATTGCTTGGCAAGCCTATGGTAGAAGTAAGTTCCATGCCGCTCTCGAGTGATCCACAAATACATTTTCGGCCGAGTGTTGAGTGATCCCCGTGAGGTATGTGAACTTGTATATAAATAGAATTTTAAGGAGGCATGTTATGCCCTAATAAGTAATTTATCTTATGAAAAGTTTTAAATAAATCATGACGAATAGGATTGTAAATAAATAAAAATAAAACTAAATAAAGAATCTTGGAAATCCCAACACTCTACGACAAGCCCAAAAACCTTCTTCTCTACCCATTCCATTTGGGAGTGTATTAGCCACATTATAAAGAGTTTTGCTTGAGGACAAGCAAAGATTCAAGTGTGGGGGTATTTGATGTGTTCAAAATGCAACATATAAATTTCATTAATTGTGGCATAAAACTAACCCTTTTTTAGTACTAATGTTGGAAAAAGTGTGCTTTTGTCTTCCTTTTGTATTTTTAGGATTAAATGAGCTCAAATTAACAAAAGAAGCAAAAAGACACCAAAATCTGACATAAATACATGAAAAGGTACAAGACGTGACATGCCCGACCCCACGACAGCATCTTCCCAAGCAAAACAAGATAACAGAAGATTGAACACGCCCCGTGCTCCGCCAGCACGGGGGCGTGCCCAAGTGTCAGCAGAAAAGACAAAGTGGTAGAAGCTTCTATTGTCCACCACGGGGTCGTGCTCAGCGGACACGGGGCCGTGGTCAACTATAAGATTCGCACAATCCAGCAAATCTTCATAGTACAAAGATTCTTCTGCACCACGGGGTCGTGCTCAGCGGACACGGGGGCGTGGTCAACTAATAAGACAAAGCTGCATTAAATGAAGAAAGAGAAGGATGTGGACACGGGGCCGTGCCCGAGCTTCTGTTCAGCCTATAAATAGAAGTGCTTGGCTCAAGCTCAAACCATCCCTTGGCACACCACCTCTCTCACACTTCACCCACCACCCACCACCACCATAACACCATCATCCACCACCATCATCCATTGGCCATCATAGAGTGTGTGAGTCGTCTCGGGATCCAAGATTTATCGTAAGAGTTCTTGACAATCAAGGCCATGTTTGCCTAAGTCTCTTACATCACTTGGTGAAGACAAAGTGTCTAGTGTAATACTTTTTATTTTTAATCTTTTCGCACTTTTTACTCGGTTTTGTATTAATGACTTTAATAACTAGTTGCTTATGTTGAAGGTGATCTTTCCTTATCGTTTGTCAGTGGTGTCTTGGCATTATTTTACTGTCTATATAAAATAAAATATTTTCACCATTCATATCTCCACGGTCTATATGGAGGTATATTGGCTACCTGGTCGGGGGTTAAGGGAACGGTTTGGTAAAGGTCTTGCCATTGTTCAGCGTTTAGAGGTCCTGCAATGGACCTGGGTCAAATTTAGTAGGACCTCCTTCAATACTTAACGGTATTGGATGGCGGGGGTCCAAACTCTTTGATCCCCTCATAAGTTAATTACTATTAATACTATAACCCAGCTATTTAGGACTGTATCCCTGCTGACTCAGACTACTTAGTCGAGGGTAACGTCACCTCCAAAAGAGGGGCCTACCATAATTTGCATTAATAACTTAATTAATTATCTTCCAATAATCCACCCTTTTAGGATTATATCCTTGCTGACTCAAACTACTGGGGTGAGGGTAACGTCACCTTCAAAAGAGGGGCCTACTACAAAAACTAAGATAATCTCTTAAAATAGTGCAAAAGTGCGGAAATAATCAAAGGTTACACTAGATACGAGTCGGAACCAAGTGATTCATCTTGTCTATCTGTTTTTTTTTTTTGTTTTTTTTTTCAGCATTTTTAGATAGTTTTTATTTTTCTTAGTTTAAAACATTTTTTCTAAACTTTTTGATTTGATTAGACGTTGAGGATAAACCGGTACTAAAAGCTCTTGTGTCCTTGGACGACCTCGGTATCTTACCAACACTATACTACGCTCACGATGGGTGCACTTGCCCATATGTGTGTCTAGTGTTAGTAAATATCGTGTTTTATAAATTTAAAACTTGACTAAAAAAGTGTTAAAGGGGCTTACAATATACACCTAATATATATAACACTTCACACGCATCAGAGACCCATCCGTTCGAATCACCATTCGAACACTCAACCATTTGACACACTGTTTACGCTCTGTTCAACGCTTACGCTACTGTTCTATGCTCAGGATAACTCAACGCGCTCTCTTCAATCCCATCCAGACTGTGTTACTCGTTAAACACGCACTATGAGTATACTTGACGCCTTTTTAACACTTTAAACACACTTTTGGGGTGTACCATACGTTCATATCTAAAGCGCACTTATCAAAACGCAGTACACACTCTAAACTACTATCACATGTGAATAAGTGACGTACATAATTACACGTGATGCTTGATACATATGTGCTAGGACACTTACTCGTGATGTTCCACCTTAACTAGTATGGTACTATAGTTAGACTCACACCCGACGGGGCCTAGTTAAGATGAACATGCCTGAGGTCTCTCCATCGCAGTCATCTCGGAACTTAGCTGGTAGTTTTTTTCTTGTAGTGTATATGTGGTGTATCATGTTTATGTATGTGGAGATTCGCAATGCTTTTACCTACTTTATGCTATATCAAACTTGTATACTCGCCAATACATTTTTGTATTGACATTATTTTAACGTATGTTGCAGGTTAAACACAGGTTATCTCAATCAAGATAGGGCTACTTTAGAAACTCACCTAAAATCTAGGTTGTCGGATTTGTTTTGTTCAAGAGACATAAAATCTGTACAACTTTATGTGAAATATTTGTTTATTAGTATGGGATAATGAACTTGTTAAATATTTTCGCTGAATTAGTTGTTATAGATTCTCTTCAGCAATTTGATTCGCCTAGTGTCGCGCCCCGATGATTCCGCCATCGGTTGGGGTGTGACATTTCAGAATTTCGGATTCTAGCCCTAATTTCATCAATATTCTAAACAAAGTGATTGAATCAATAAAATGAAATGGTTATGAAGCTCTAAATCAAACATACACCAGAAGAAATACTTATCATATACGTGAAACAAAACGGAAAAGAACCGCAATTAATTCTAACCTCTTTATCGGATGATTTCGTTGAAATTTTGCAAAAGTTTGAAGATGAACTTGATGGAGAAGATCCGCAAACCCTATACCAGCGATGAAGATCTTGCTATGGAAGATCGCGATCTCAGAGATGAAAGAGAATGAAACCCTTGACCATCGATGAAGATATTGGCTATGGCGTTCGAGATCTCATACAAAAAAATGAAAGAGGCTGAAACCCTAGACAAAAAATGATCGAGGTTATTTTCGTAACTTTGGAAATATTCCCGTGGTATTTTAAACTTGTGACAACTGGCACTATTCCATGTAAAATCCGTACAATGTGAACAGTAACTTGTAACATATGGTTGTGTATGCTGAATTTATGATGTGAATGATTTCATGATTTACTTTCAAAGAAACCACAATTACATTGCATGTTGTATGTTACTTATGATTGTCAAATGCAACTTGAAACAGTTCAATTATTGCACAGATGAAACTAGCACATTTATCAGATAAACTAGAAGTACTGATGGGAGTTCAGTACTCAGACAGACATCATGTCAGGACACAAAATGAGTCCCGGAACCAAAGTTTGTGCTAGAATTTCATGTAGGAAAGTATGGGTTATAAAACTGCCTTCCGAGTGACGGTTAAACACCAAAAAGTTCCCGAAACACACTCTAAATGCAGAATTCTGTAAAATTCGGCAAAATCCAGCAATTTAACATCAAAATATAATGCAGAAATAAGGTTTAATTGTCCATAATAACTTGTAAAGTGTCGGGAATGAAAACTGTCATAAAAGGTATCTCATAACACACTAAACTGCGCAATTTAGCACCTTAACGAACCGGTAACCAAACGAATAACCGAACACTACCCGAAACACCTAAATTGAACTAGAAGCATTGTTTCAACATCATGAAGCTAGTTATTACCAATAAACACTATGTTATACCTCAAAACCTCTAAACACATTTAAACCTTTAACTAGATCACTTAAACCTTAACTAATCACCTAACTAATAGTTAAACCAAACCAAGACCCCCCCCCCTCATGGACGGTTACAAAGAGGGTCCCACACCCCAACATTATCTTGATTATTTTATTTGAAATGTTGTGAAGATATTGAACATGTGAACCATTGTGTAATGTTATGTTGGAAAGAAAGTTTATAAAACCATTAGTCTTTAATCCTTATCTCCTTCACATTCAAACACTCAACAAAACTCTCTCTTCTCCTCTACATAGCTCATGGCCAAACACCCCTTCTCTTCTTCTTCATTTTTCACTTTATTTCCAAGCAATCTAAGGGTGAACTAAGGTGTGTCAAGCATACTTAGGAAGGTTGCAAGCAAGGAGACTTGAAGGAACATCTTGGGAGCTATTACCCACCTATTTTCTTCTTCATCTTGCATCTTGTTCTTCCCTAGCCCTTGTGCTAGTAGTAAGCTCTCTTGATCTTGTTTTTACACTTGATTTTAGTGGTTAAAGTATGTAGTAACTAAAGATTTAAAATTCACACCAAAACAAGAACATGAACATAAACATCAAGCTTGAAATCATGAAGATCTAAGTTGTTTAAGGGTATGTGATGAACTTGTTTGTTGATTTCTTGAATGCATGGTGTAGATCACCACATAGAAGCTTGCTAGATGATGATTTAAAACATGATCTAGCAAGTATGAGGATGAATCTTGAAAGATCTGGGTTGATCATCCTTTATGTTAAGTGTGAACTTGAAGATAAACTTGATTTTGTGTAGGATGATGATTCCTACAAGTTGTAAGTCTTAAAAATATAAGATTTCAAAGATAAAAATTTCAAGAAAATTAAGTTTACTTCAAGATTTAACATGACTTGATTTTTGAAAGAAAGTAAACATGTTTTAAGTGTTAAATGGAACACTTGATGTATGGAAAACATGAAAAATTCAAGAAGATGAATTTTTGTAAAAGTGTGTCACAAGTTGTAAAGAATGAAATCTTGTAAAAATGAGCCCTATGAAATAAAAACCATGTTCTTAGTACTGTTAAACCATGTTAAACACCATGCTAAAATACGACAAGAATTTATAAAACTTCAAGTTCATACCATCTTGTAGAAGTGCATGCTATGGCTTATGGTAAGTTGTAGGATAATTGTTGATGATTGATGACGAATTTTTTAAAAGAAAATGATATGCTAATAAGCATGGTGTCACGCCCCAACCGATGGCGGAAACATTGGGATGAGACGAAGTGTGTAGATTGCAAGAGACTTCATAACGCTATTTTGTGTCAAGTATTTAATAATTATGTTTTACATGGTTTGAACTAGAATACCACAAGATTAAAAATAAATAGTGCACAATAAGTTTTCAAATAATTAAATTTCATTTCATTGGTAATTAATTATTACAAGTATTGGAAACAGAATACAACATGATTGAAAGCAAATTACAATACAACGAGCAATAAAGTTTAAATGTGTTTCTAGGCGATCCTACTGGATTCATTTGTCACAATCCTGCCACATGTATTAAAAGCATGGATCAGTACAAAAGCACTGGCGAGCATACAAGTTTGAATATAATTATAAGTATAAGAGTTTGTCTCAAATTCACATAGCATTTATTATTCACGTCGAAACGAGCATACATAAACAACTTAAACATAGCAAATAGTATGAAATTATGATTTTTAAACTAGCATGCATAAACAGCCTAAGCATAACAATATCATGGGAATACAAGTTGAAACTAACAAGTACTAACAACCTAAGCATAACAACGAACGTGTTCGATGAATTGTGTGTTTGATTATAATCGATGGTGTAAAGTGGATTTTGTATACATGTTGCACCCCAAAAATGCGTTAAAAGGTAAAAAGGGTCGAGTATGCTCACTGTTTTGCGAAGCTTCCTTAGGTAGCTCCGCGAAGAGTTGAAGGTTGAATGATGAAACGCCGAGGTCGCATTTTTTGTTCTCGAGCATGCGAGACTTGTCCTAGCAAATGCAAAGAATTAGAGCGGATTCGGAGATTGTAGGAGTATTGTTAAAATAATTATACATTTAATTTTTATTTTTGTAAAGATTATTTGAATCCGATAATTTTCATTTTATAAATTTTAACGCATTACGAATTATAGATCTTTACGAAAATCGGGTAGAGTTTCCTCTGTTTTTGGACGAACCCGACGACACAAGTTGTCGATGTTACTCTCCAAAACTCAACAATTCATTAACTATATATTTTATATATGTAACTTTCGTCGACAATGAATATAAATATATATAATTTTCATCAACAATGTATGATTATATTTCATCGAGAGCGCAAAAGAAAATAAATAAATAAATAAACTTGTTGAATGCTAAAACATATTTAGTTTTGTATTTATATACGCCATGATATGTTGGTTAGGTCTCGGTTCATGTTAAACATAATATACATAAATAACATATAAAGAAATTGCGACGACAAAGGTATACCGAGTCGTGTGTCGAATCGATGACCGGTTGACTGTGTTGACTGCAGTTGACCGAACAGAAAACAAGACCCGGACCAAATGAACCGAGTTAGCCCGAACCAAACAGAGCCGAGCTTGAACCGGAGTGAATCGAGAATGAAATAACCCGAGACCAACCCAAGACACACCCGGGTCTGACCATGTCGGAACCGAGACGACCATGATGGCCTGGTGTCATCTGAACCCGAATCTGATTATGAACCCGACCCAAGCCGGAACTAGAGTCGCCGGTAGCGGCTTGCTGCCGAAACCGCACCGCACCACCGTCACCAGAAATACACACGAAACTAACCGGAGAAAATGGATCGAACTGAATCGAATTGAAACGAGATGAAGAAAAGAATCAGAAGCTTACTGGGTTTTTCTTTGCCGGAGGTTTGTCGAAGAAACGTCGCAGGCCGCCGCCACTGCTGTCGCCGGTGACTCCCGCCGTCGTCGTCGTCATCCTCTTCTCCCTTTCTCTCTCTCTCTCTCTCTCTTCGCATCTCTCTCCCTCCTCTCTCGTCTGTGTTCGTGCCGCTGCATGCCACCACTGAAATGGTGGTGGTCGGCCGTTCGTTCAACAGAGGTGGCGGGTGGATGGTGGTTTAAGAAGAAGAGAGGGGGGTGGTATCCTTCAGAGAGCCGGCCGGGATTGGCGCCGTCACCGGAGGTGCAAGAGAGAGCAGGTGTGGTCTGTGTGTGCGTGAGGGTGAGTTTGTGTGTGTGAGTGTGTGTTGTGAGGGTATATATAGGTAGGGTTAGTTAGGTTGGGCCCAAGGCCCGTTAATTCGATTCTTGCGTTTTAGAGTGGCCCGGTAATGTTTTTCAAGACCCGTCTTCTCACCCGAGCATCATAAAACGTCTTAAAACATAGTTTTAGGTTCAAAAGTGTGTAAAATGATGTCGGTATTTAATATTTGTCGCGTACTGTCGTCGTTCCGTTAAAACACGGAAGACGCGTCGTTTGTCATTTTTAAAACCGTTTTTCGATCCGATTCGGATCACAGATAATAAAATTTAATTACCAAGTTAATCGTATCGAAATTTTCGACGTTGTCAGTATTTCGTACGGTGCCAGTTCGTTTACCGTTTAACGCTCAGCAGTTGTCCCGAGATCACCACTCGCGTATTGTAAAAAACAGATAGACATTCCTAGGCCTACCAAGAGCCATTTTAAGTCAGCTTTCCTCTAGATACGCTTCGTATTAATGTTTTAATGCTTGTTATGCATGTAATTGCAAACCGGAAAGTACTGGTTTGCGTATAAGTACGTATTTGAATGGTTTATTGTGCGAATAATAATTAAGTATATAATATGAATTTTTGTTATGAGTAACGCCTCGAAAATAGTATACGAATACGAATCGTCTAAAACAGAGATATGAAGGTACGAGGCGTTACAGTCTCCCCTCCTTTAGGAAATTTCGTCCTGAAATTTATTCAAGAAGATGACTTTTAGAAATGATGGCATTTCAATTATCATTTGGGTACAATCGAGGAATAGATTGTGAGTGATCAAAGTTTGTATTCGATAAGGTCTAAGGAAAAACCGAATTTCTCATGGCACCTTTTTACGAAAGTTTGGTAATATGGTAGGAACACTTATATATAGGAAGTACCAGCGGCGTATCCACCATGTTCATATCATGTTACGTCCGTTTCGCGACTCGGTGTCATATTACGTTTAGTGTTATGATACACAGTAGAACCTACTATGGTTTTCATGCATCTACCAATATAATCCTGTATGCATCCGCGATTATTTTGGTATGTGCATGATCCGCATAGTTTATACTAGTAGTGTACGGGTCAGGGTATATTAACGTATTACGAGTGAGAATGATAGCATATATAAATTTTAAGTATGCATGCATGATTGGTATTTAAGTATGAGAGAGGTTATAAGTATGAGTATGATTAAAGTCTTTGAATTGTCCACACGAGATATTTAGTTAACTAGATTAACGCATTACTGGCATGTGATCTCACTGGTCAAACCATCATGTCCACAAGTATGTATGAATGTCTTAACATGACCACATGTCCATGCGGCGGGCGTTACTCCTATAGCGCCACACAAGCGCTATATATGTTAAGGTGAGGCTTCATCCGAAGTTAATGACAAAATGTCAACCCAGCGTTTAACGCAAGTGTCATCTAATCATAGCACATGTCATCATTCTGTTGCTATGAAAAGATCCGTAATGTATGAATGAAGGTCTTGATATTACCACAAATCCATGTGTCGGTACGTCACTCCTATAGTGCTTCACAAGCACTACATATGTCTAGGTGAGGCTTCTCCCGAAGTTAATGACAAAATTGTCACCCCAACGTGTCCGCAAGCGTCATCTAATCATAGCATATGTCATCATTTCGTTGCTATGAAAAGATTCGTAAAAGTTTAACTCAACATAACCACAAATCCATGTGGTGGTGCGTCACTCCTATAGTGCTTCACAAGCACTATATATGTTAAGGTGTGGCTTCTTACGAATCTAATGACCAGTTTATCACATAAGAATGTCCAGTAATCCCGAATCAAGTATAACGTATCAGTATGCGTGTATTAATTTATTGTGTAAAAATGATGATTGTCTAACAAGTATTAAATCGCATAAAAGTTAAGTTAGTATAAAAGAGAGGCTTGGTAAGTATTGGAGTGCTTCGGGTTTAGAAAGTTCGACTATTCCAAAGTGAATCGCAAGTCCTTCCGAATTCAGGAGACATGCTTTGGCCTAATAGGTATAATACTCTCATCGCCAGGCGATTAACGGTATTTTACCCTTCCAGTTAGTGCATGTCCCTAATTTGATTGAAAATACGAAACTTTGGCGAGATTGAAAATCGTAGAGCGGGACCAGTCACCAAGGTATGGGTATCAATCCTAGCTTGACAATTTCGTCCCCAAAATGTGGTTTATTGAACGAAACAAGATAAAATCTCGACACGTCAATAAGGAACCACTGGAGTATGAAATGGAAATTCCCATCAAGATACGGATATCACTCCTGACTTGATGGTGAAATTTCGTGCAAAATAACATGTAAGGTGGATTGAAATTCGTCACCAAAGGCGGGAATCACCCCTATTCTAGTGAGTCGTTTCGATTGTGGGATATGAGTATCTTTAAGTATGTATTGTGTGAAATGTTTTAGAAAAGACACATTGTATATTTAGACAAAAGAAGAGGTAGAAGCAAATAGGAAGAATTACATATTAAGCAAGAATAAGGAATGGTCAAGTTTTGGTACTTAGACTATAGACTAGGTCGAAGATGGCAATTTTACCTAATTCTCTATAGTTATGGCTCTGATACCAATCTGTGACACCCCAACTGATGGCGGAAACATCGGGATGAGACGAAGTGTGTAGATTGCAAGAGACTTCATAACGCTATTTTGTGTCAAGTATTTAATAATTACGTTTTACTTGGTTTGAACTAGAATACCACAAGATTAAAAATAAATAGTGCACAAAAAGTTTTCAAATAATTAAATTTCATTTCTTTGGTAATTAATTATTACAAGTACTGAAAACAGAATACAACAGGATTGAAAGCAAATTACAATACAACGAGCAATAAAGTTTAAATGTGTTTCTAGGCGATCCTACTGGATTCATCTGTCATAATCCTGCAACATGTATTAAAAGCATGGATCAGTACAAAAGCACTGGCGAGCATACAAGTTTGAATATAATTATAAGTATAAAATTTTGTCTCAAATTCACATAGCATTTATTATTCACGTCGAAACGAGCATACATAAACAACTTAAACATAGCAAATAGTATGAAATTATGATTTTTAAACTAGCATGCATAAACAGCCTAAGCATAACAATATCATGGGAATACAAGTTGAAACTAACAAGTACTAACAGAGCCGAGCTTGAACCGGAGTGAATCGAGAATGAAATAACCCGAGACCTACCCAAGACACACCCGAGTCTGACCATGTCGGAACCGAGATGGCCATGATGACCTGGTGTCGTCTGAACCCGAATCTGATTATGAACCTGACCCGACCCAAGCCGGAACCAGAGTCGTCGGTAGCGGCTCGCTGCCGAAACCGTGCCGCACCACCGTCACCTGAAACACACATGAAACCGGCCGGAGAAGATGGATCGAACTGAATCGAAATGAAACGAGATGAAGAAAAGAATCAGAAGCTTACCGGGTTTTTTTTTTTTGTCGGAGGTTTGTCGAAGAAACGTCGCAGGCCGCCGCCACTGCTGTTGCCGGTGACTTCGGCCGCCGTCGTCGTCATCCTCTTCTCCCTTTCTCTCTCTCTCTCTCTCTCTCTCTCATCTGTGTTTGCGCCGCCGCACGCCACCACCGAAATTGTGGTGGTCGGTCGTTCGTTCAACAGAGGTGGCGGGTGGATGGTGGTTTAAGAAGAAGAGAGGGAGGGTGGTATCCGTTAGGGGTGTTCAAAACCGGATATCCGAAAATTCGAATATCCGAATTTCGGATATCCGAAATTTTCGGATACCAGATTTCACTATCCGAATCCGTATCCAAAATTTCGGATATCCGGAATCCGGATATCCGAAATTTCGGATACGGATTCGGATAGTTAATCGGATATCCGAAAATCCAACTTTTTATTTAATTTTTATTTTTTAATTATTTTTTTCATATTCGGAAAAGGATATTTTGGATAGTTTCGGATATCCGAATATAAGTTTTCGGATATTTTTCGGATATTTCGGATATTTTTCGGATATTTTCGGATATTTCGGATACTTCGGATATTTTCTGATATTCGGATATCCGAAAAAAATGAAAAATAAATTTTCGGATATTTCGGATATCCGAAATATCCGAAAATTTTGAAAATCACTATCCGAATCCGAAAAATTCGGATATCCGAATTTCGGATATCCGATTTTTCGAATATTTCAGATTCGGATATCGGATATTTCGGATCGGATTTTCGGATACGGATAGTTTTGAACACCCCTAGTATCCGTCGAATGGCTGTCGTCGGAGAGCAGACCGGGATTGGCACCGTCCCCGGAGGTGCAAGAGAGAGCAGGTACGGCCTGTGTGTGCGTGAGGGTGAGTTTGTGTGTGTGAGTGTGTGTTGTGAGGGTATATATAGGTAGGGTTAGTTAGGTTGGGCCCAAGGCCCGTTAATTCGATTCTTGCGTTTTAGAGCGGCCCGGTAATGTTTTTCAAGACCCGTTTTCTCACCTGTGCGTCATAAAACGTCTTAAAACATAGTTTTAGGTTCAAAAGCATGTAAAATGATGTCGTTATTTAATATTTGCCGTGTACGGTCGTCGTTCTGTCAAAACGCGAAAGACGCGTCGTTTTTCGTTTTTAAAACCGTTTTTCGATCCGATTCCGATCACAGATAATAAAATTTAATTAGCAAGTTAATCGTATCAAAATTTTCGACGTTTTCAGTATTTCGTACGGTGCCAGTTCGTTTACCGTTTAATGCTCAGCAGTTGTCCCGAAATCACCACCCGCGTATTGTAAAAAACAGATAGACGTTCCTAGGCCTACCAAGAGCCATTTTAAGTTAGCTTTCCTCTAGATACGCTTCGTATTAATGTTTTAATGCTTGTTATGCGCGTAATTGCAAACCAGAAAGTATTGGTTTGCGTATAAGTACGTATTTGAATGGTTTATTGCGCGAATAATAATTAAGTATATAATACGAATTTTTGTTATGAATAACGCCTCAAAAATAGTATTCGAATACGAATCGTCTAAAACAGAGATACGAAGGTACGAGGCGTTACACATGGGAACCTCCATTTTCAAGGGAAACAATTTCAAATTTTTTGTAAAAATTCAACACTTAGAAAAATATTTTTAAACAAGTGTTTGCAAGTAATTTTTAATCATGGTTTTAAGTATAAAATTTGCCATGATTTTTGTTATAAAAATTACAAGTATTGGAGGTTGATTTTTAATAATAAAAATGACTAAGTATATATTTAGGAAAATATATATTTAGAAGTCATAAAAATTATGTGCTACATGTATATTGCTTGTACTAGTTATACTAAAAATTAGGAACCATGAAAATAATATATCACACCAAAATACTAAAAATTGTAATATGAAATATTAAAAAAATCACAAGAAAATAAATATATAACCTATACCCAAATATTGGACGATTCGGACAACAGACACTTTACACTATATATATATATTCCGGAAATAAATTCGTTTCTTGACAAATGTGGTAAACGGCATTTTTGAAACCGAAGAAATGGCAAAGTATGGATTTTTACAACTATTATAAAATATATCATATTTTGTCAAATTGGAAATATATTATTTTGGTGAAAACTAAAATTATATATTTTTCTAACTTTAATCTTAAAAATATATTATTTTTAAGATATATGTGGAAGTATACATATTTTTACCAAATAAAATTTATAGATATTTTTCTATAAAATTCTCTTAAAATATATATATTTTCAGAATATAAAGTTGGTGATTTTTAATTGTACAAAAATAATATTCCAGAAAATTAAATGTAAATTAAGTATAAAATACTTAATAAATAGAAGAAAATACGTATTCCTATACGTATAAATACATACTGGCATACACTACCAACACTTGGTAAAATACTCATATGCAAGTATTATACACAAGTATGAGAATACAAAATAACATACTCGAAATACAAGTATACCTATACTTGGAAATACATAAATATGAACTGTATGACATACAAGTTAAAAATATATTATTTTTAACAATATTCCGAATAATTGTATGGAAATAATAAAAGTTAAAATATCCTTATTTTAACTATATTTATATAATTTGGGACCCGGTATCTAAGCTAGTGAAGATCGCTAACACTCAGGAAAGATTTTCCTCAACACTTTAGGGTTCTTGTGTTGGAATTTGTACGGAGCCTACAACACCCCAAACTTATCCATTGTAGTTGCTACAATAGACCCCAACATTTGACATTCGTTTTACCCCAAGGAGGTAGCATGGGGTGAACTGTAGTATGACCCATTTACCGCACTCTATTCGGCATTCATGAAGACCATACCAACCATATTAGGACTCTTGGAGCCCAAGCAAAATCAATGTATGCGTTGCACAGTCCAATGTGGCAAAGGGGTCCTCCCTACATCGGACAATCGAGGTCCATGAATTATGGAATACATATTACAAGGACGGAAACGACCACTCGATTCTCCCCTTCTCAACAGATAGCTGTACGAATTTAGGCACATGGACGACACATGCAAAAAGATTCTTCTCGTCATGCACCTCATATGCACCCTATCACCACCACCACCACCAACACCCCTATCAGTACCTCCACACTTTCTATCCCTTAGTGCACCCCATCGTTTGGGTTGTGCATTCGCGCTTGGAAACCGCTATACGGTTGCTACAAGGCACAATTCGGTCCCGAGGAAGAATTCATGTTCCCTCACGACCTTACCTCTGTGTTTTCATTATCAACCCCCCCCCCCACCATCTTTTGGGAAGTATACCCGTTTTTGTAAAACTAAAGACTATGGAAGAGTCGGAAACTTGAGGAATAAACAAGGAACAAGGTGAATGAAAGACCTCACCGTATTTTGTATGATGCTGAATGACTTGCATCAACCAGAGTGAGATGACTCCAAGGAGGTTTTCTCCACAAAACTAATTGCAACAAGTTGATCTGGTGTATATAAAAGTCGATATATCCTTAGCAAAATTTTGTTGTAACTCATTTTTACCTCGCTATAATGATGAGATGATTATGGTGGGACGATTTTCATAAGCATCATTATGAATTACCTTACCCTAATGCTTATGGTGCACGACGAATGAGCTTTGTTTTCACTCATCGACGACAATATTTATTTCAAAATAAATGTCTAATTTTCTCGATATGTTTTATACATATGAAGCTCATGGAACCACAATGGTGGAACGCTGCTCAAGCCCAACCGAAACCTTTACCTGCAACAAGAGCTGAGCTCGAAGCTCTAGTGAACCAGCAAGTCGCTGAAGCAATCGCCCAATACGAAGCAAGCAGCACTGCAAACAACGACAAAATATGAGGAACCATATTGGGAATTGCTCAGACGATAACTCTTGCCATAAGTTCTGCCGAGGACGAGGTGGCGATGGAGAAACCGAATAAAAGTCCAGTGAAGAAGAAGACACATGTGGAGTCTTCTTCGGATGGAAATAAAAGAAAGTATATGCATGACAAGCAAGGCTCTAAATCAAGTAACAAACATGAGGGAACCACTACAACAAAGAAAGTCAAGGCATTCGATACCACGACTAAAACAGGTGGTAAACGCTACCAGGGAAAACTACCAAAGTGTGGTAGGTGTGGTTATCATCATACGGGTCCGTGCAATACCGATAGATGTGATAATTATGGCAAGACCGGGCATACCCAGGAGACATGCTAGAAACGTTCCTACGGATGTGGCGACAAAGGACATTATCGGAAGGACTGCCCGAAGAAAAATCAAGTTCGGGGGAGCTTTTTCACTATAGGAACAAGCAAGGCACGCCAGGACCCGGACGTAGTTACGGGTACGTTCTCTATAAATCAACACTTTGTATCCATTCTATTTGATACTGGCGTCGACTTTAGTTTTGAATCTATAGAACTGAGGGATATACTTAGCTTAGAAACGAGTAAACTAGACACCCCATATTCTATCGAGTTGGCAAATGGGAAATTAGTCGAAGAGAATAAAGTTACTAAGGGTTGTACACTTGGACTTAAGGAGCAAAAGTTCTCTATCGATCATCTACCAGTTGGTTAAGTAGTTTTGATGTAGTTGTCAGAATGGATTGGTTGACCAATAACCTAGCTGAGGTGGTTTGTCATGAGAAAATCATTAGCATCCCTCTTGCGAATGATGAAACACTTATAGTACACGGCCTTCATGCGAGGACGCTGGGCCCCCATAAGGCGATTGATTGTGACATCCCACATGGGTCATGAGAGCGCAGAAGTGCCTCCGAAAAGGCTGCATAGCTTTCCTCGCACATGTCATGGACAAGGAGACACAGGAGCCAAAGCTAGAAGACATTCATGTTGTGAAGGAATTCCCAGAAGTCTTTCCCGAAGACTTTCCTGGGCTACCTCCACAACGACAAGTAGAGTTTCGGATAGATCTAGTGCCAGGAGTGGCACCAGTGGCAAAATCCCCCTACCAGTTAGCTCCATCCGAGATGCAAGAGCCTTCGAATCAATTGCAAGAGCTGCTAGACAAGGGTTTTATCAGGCCGAGCTTCTCACCCTAGAGAGCTCCACTGCTGTTCGTTAAGAAGAAGGATGGCAGTTTCCGTATGTGTATAGACTACAGGGAGTTGAACAAGTTAACCATCAAGAATTGATATCCCTTGCCGAGGATTGATGACTTGTTCGACCAATTGCAAGGTTCTAGCTACTACTCCAAGATCGACTTGAGATCGGGATATCATCAACTGCGAATACAAGAAGAAAGTATACCTAAAACGGCCTTTAGGACTCGCTATGGACATTACGAATTCCTTGTCACGCCGTTTGGCTTAACAAACGCACCGGCGGTATTCATGGACCTCATGAATCGGGTGTGTAAGTCGTATCTAGATAAGTTCGTGATTGTGTTTATTGACGACATCCTCGTATACTCGTGAACCAAGGAAGAACATGAGCAACATACGCGAGCTATCTTGGAACTTTTGAAGAAAGAACAACTGCATGCGAAGATATCGAAGTGCGAATTTTGGATTCGTGAGGTGCAATTCTTAGGTCACGTGGTGAATGAGAATGGAATTCATGTCGACCCTACCAAGAGTGAGGCGATCAAAAACTGGGAAGCCCCAAAGACGCCCACTGAGATACGAGAATTTCTGGGATTAGCGAGTTATTACAGACGATTCATAGAGAATTTTTTGAGTATTGCTCAACCGTTAACAACCTTAACCCAGAAGGATAAGAGATTCGATTGGGGTGAAGCACAAGAAACAACTTTTCAGACGTTGAAGGATAAGCTTTGTGACACGCCTATCTTGTCCTTACCTGACAGTACCGATGGTTTTGTGGTCTATTGTGATGCTTCTCGACAAAGTCTTGGTTGCGTGCTGGTGCAATGGGACAAAGTCATCGCGTACTCGTCACGTTGAGAAGAACTATACAACGCACGACCTTGAACTGGGTGCGGTGATATTCGCGTTGAAGATTTGGCGTCATTACTTATATGGTACCCGCTGCAAGATTTTTACTGACCACAAGAATTTACAACACATTTTCGATCAGAAGGATTTGAACATGAGACATCGAAGATGGGTCGAGCTGTTGAATGATTACGATTGTGAGATCAAGTATCACCCGGGAAAGGCGAATGTTGTAGTAGACGCCTTGAGCCGCAAGGAGCGCGCAAAACCCCTAAGGGTGCGAGCCCTAGAGATGACCATACAAACTGATCTCACTACTCGGATTCGTGAAGCTCAGCAAGAAGCCTTAAGCCAGATAACCTACGAGCCGAAGCATTACGTGGAATGGAAGCGCAATTGTTGCCAAGGGAAGATGGAACATTGTACTTCATGGAACGAATTTGGGTACCATTCTTCGGCGATCTACGCGCGCTTATTTTGGATGAAGCTCACAAGTCAAGGTACTCTATTCATCCTGGATCCGAAAAGATGTACCAAGACTTGAAGGACTATTATTGGTGGCCCAAGATGAAAGCCGACATCGCTACATATGTGAGTAACTGCCATACCTGTGCCAAAGTTAAGGTGGACTACCAGAAACCATTAGGGCAGCTACAACAACCTGAGATTCCTGTATGGAAGTGGGAACAGATATCGATGGATTTCATTACCAAGCTACCAAGAACCCAAAGAGGTCATGATATGATTTGGGTAATTTTTGATCGGCTCACAAAGTCAGCGCATTTCTTACCAATCAGTGAGAAAGATAGCACAAAGAAGTTGGCAGAAATTTATCTCAAGGAGATTGTGGCACGTCATGGAGTGCCTGTTTCCATCATATCCGACCAAGATAGTTGTTTTGTGTCAAGGATTTGGCAGACATTTCAGAAGGCTTTTGGATCACAGTTGAACCTTAGTACTGCCTTTCACCCTCAGACGGAGTGAGTATCCCAACTTCCACCAAAGTCCATCACACAATCCTTTAGTACTGCCTTCCACAGTTGTGTGATGGACTTTGGTGGAAGTTGGGATACTCACTTGCCTTTAGTGGAGTTTTCCTACAATAATATTTATCACACCAGCATTCAGGCCACCCTGTTTGAATCTTTATATGGACGTAAGTGTCGGTCCCCGTTGTGTTGGGCGGAGACCGGAGATAAACAGCTTATTGGTCCAAGGTTGGTTCAGGAAACTACAGACAAGATTGCTCAGATATGTGATTATATCAAGTCAGCACATGATAGACAGAAGAGTTACGCCGACAAGCGGCAGAAACCCTTGGAATTTAAAGTGGGAGATATGGTCTTGTTGAAAGTCTCGCCTTGGAAAGGCGTGGTACGGTTTGGTAAACGTGGAAATTGGAACCCGCGTTACATTGGTCCTTTCCAAATTCTGGAGAAAATTGGAACCATTGCATACAAGCTGAAGCTTCCAGAAGAACTTAGCAGTGTCCACAACACGTTTCACGTGTCTAATCTCAAGAAGAGTCCTACTCAAGAAACAGTCGTCATTCCCGCAAATGAGATTCACGTCAACGATAAACTCCAATTTACTGAAGAACCTGTTGAGGTTACATGGAGAAGTCGTATTAAACTCATCAAGGTCCGTTGGGATTCACGTCATGGCCCAGAGTTTACATGGGAACGTGAAGACCAAATCAAGTCTAAGTATCCGCATTTGTTTCACAACTCCCCTGCAACCGATAACGCAGCTTGAATTTCGGGACGAAATTCTTTTAACGGCGGGAGAATGTAACAACTGGCACTTTTCCATGTAATATCCGTAAAATGTGAATAGTAACTTGTAACATATGGTTGTGTATGCTGAATTTATGATGTGAATGATTTCATGATTTACTTTCAAAGAACCCACAATTACATTGCATGTTATATGTTACTTATGACTATCAAATGCAACTTGAAACAGTTCAATTAGTGCACAGAAGAAACTTGCACATTTATCAGATAAACTAGAAGTACTGACGGGAGTTCAGTACTCAGACAGACATCATGTTAGGACACAGAATGAGTCACGGAACCAAAGTTTATGCTAGAATTTCATGTAGGAAAGTATGGGTTATAAAACTGGCTACCGAATGACGATTAAACACCAAAAAGTGCCCGAAACACACTCTAAATGCAGAATTCTGCAAAATTCAGCAAAATCCAGCAATTTAACATCAAAATATAATCCAGAAATAAGGTTTAATTGTCCAGAATAACTTGTAAAGTGTCAGGAATGAAAACTATCATAATAGGTATCTCATAACACACTAAACTACGCAATTTAGCACCTCAACGAACCGGTAACCTAACGAATAACCGGACACTACCCGAAACACCAAAATTGAACTAGAAGCATTGTTTCAACATCATGAAGCTAGTTATTACCAATAAACACCATGCTACACCTCAAAACCTCTAAACACATTAAAACCTTTAACTAGATCATTAAACCTTAACTAATCACCTAACTAATAGTTGAAACCAAACCAAGACCCACCCCCCCCCCTCATGGACGGTTACAAAGAGGGTCCCACACCCCAACGTTATCTTGATTATTTTATTTGAAATGTCGGGAAGATATTGAACATGTGAACCATTGTGTAATGTTATGTTGGAGAGAAAGTTTATAAAACCATTAGTCTTTAATCCTTATCTCCTTCAAATTCAAACACTCAACAAAACTCTCTCTTCTCCTCTACATAGCTCACGGCCAAACACCCCTTCTCTTCTTCTTCATTTTTCAATTCATTTCCAATCAATCTAAGGGTGATCGAAGGTGTATCAAGCATACTTAGGGAGGTTGCAAGCAAGGAGACTTGAAGGACCATCTTGTGGAGCTATTACCCACCTATTTTCTTCTTCATCTTGCATCTTGTTCTTCCCTAGCCCTTGTGCTAGTAGTAAGCTCTCTTGATCTTGTTTTTACACTTGATTTTAGTGGTTAAAGTATGTAGTAACTAAAGATTTAAAGAATCACACCAAAACAAGAACATGAACATAAACATAAAGCTTGAAATCATGAAGATCTAAGTTGTTTAAGTGTATGTGATGAACTTGTTTGTTGATTTCTTGAATGTATGGTGTAGATCACCACATAGAAGCTTGCTAGATGATGATTTAAAACATGATATAGCAAGTATGAGGATGAATCTTGAAAGATCTAGGTTGATCATCCTTTATGTTAAGTGTGAACTTGAAGATGAACTTGATTTTGTGTAGGATGATGATTCCTACAAGTTGTAAGTCTTAAAAATATAAGATTTCAAAGATAAAAATTTCAAAAAAATAAAGTTTACTTCAAGATTTAACATGACTTGGTTTTTGAAAGAAAGTAAACATGTTTTAAGTGTTAAATGGAACACTTGATGTATGGAAAACATGAAAAATTCAAGAAGATGAATTTTTATAAAAGTGTGTCACAAGTTGTAAAGAATGAAATCTTGTAAAAATGAACCTTATGAAATAAAAATCATGTTTTTAGTATTGTTAAACCATGTTAAACACCATGGTAAAATACTACAAGAATTTATAAAACTTCAAGTTCATACCATCTTGTAGAAGTGCATGATATGGCTTATGGTAAGTTGTAGGATAATTGTTGATGATTGATGATGAATTTTTGAAAAGAAAATGATATGCTAATAAGCATGGGAACCTCCATTTTCAAAGGGAACTATGGCAATTTTTTTGTAAAAATTCAACACTTAGAAAAATATTTTTAAACAAGTATTTACAAGTAATTTTTTATCATGGTTTTAAGTATAAACTTTGCCATAATTTTTGTTATAAAAATTACAAGTATTAGAGGTTGATTTTTAATAATAAAAATGACTAAGTATATATTTTGGAAAATATATATTTAGAAGTCACAAAAATTATAAGCTACGTGTATATTGCTTGTATTAGTTATACTAAAAATTAGGAACCATGAAAATAATATATCACACCAAAATACTAAAAATTGTAATATGAAATATTACAAAAATCACAATAAAATAAATTTATAACCTATACCCAAATATTGGACGATTCGGACAACGGACACTTTGGACTATATATATATATATATATATATATATATATATATATATTCCGGAAATAAATTCATATCTTGACAAATGTGGTAAACGGTATTTTTGAAACCGAAGAAACGGCAAAGTATGGATTTTTACAACTATTATAAAATATATCATATTTTGTCAAATTGGAAATATATTATTTTTGAAGTGGAGGAAAATATATATTTTCATAAACAACTCAAAAATATATTATTTTGGTGAAAACTAAAAATATATATTTTTCTAACTTTAATCTTAAAAATATATTATTTTTAAGATATATGTGAAAGTATACATATTTTTACCAAATAAAATTTATAGATATTTTTCTATAAAATTCTCTTAAAATATATATATTCTAAGAATATAAAGTTGGTGATTTTTAATTGTACAAAAATAATATTCCAGAAAATTAAATGTAAATTAAGTATAAAATACTTGATAAATACAAGAAAATACGTATTCCTATACGTATAAATAGATACCGGCATACACTACCAACACTTGGTAAAATACCCATATACAAGTATTATACACAAGTATGAGAATACAAAATAACATACTCGAAATACAAGTATACCTTTTTTTATATTATATTTTTTTCAAATGTACTTAAACTATAAAAGAACAATATTAGGGGAATATACTTGGAAATACATAAGTATGAACCGTATGACAAACAAGTTAAAAATATATTATTTTTAACAATATTCCGAATAATTGTGTGAAAATAATTAAAGTTAAAATATCCTTATTTTAACTAATATTTATATAATTTGGAATTATATAATTATATATACAACATACACCAAGCGTGTAACTCAAAGTATACCAAAAATTCCAAAATAAGTCTTAATAGATAACTAAGGCTAAAAGTCGTTACACGACCTAAACGTCTAATAAAACATAGCACGTGTGTAGGTAGTGGTACGACCTGTGAAGAGGAACTTTGAGTACATGAGACAGTTGACGCAAACTAGTGAGTTCATGTCCCCCTTTTCTCTTAACTGTTTTCGGATTTATAACTTTCGGAGGTGAAATACATGCCAACTTGGGTATGATTTAGCTAAGGAATGAACTATTAGATCATGTGAGCATAGGCTTAAATTGAAGTGCCATTAATCCTTTTAAGGACCACGGAACAAAGGTTAGATCTAATGGGTACGGGCGAGCCCCACTCACGGTCCATGGGTGACCACTTAGAGTGTTGTTTTGTCCCGGTCGAGGTGATTCGACACCAAAAATCGTCTACTCGGGTTGAGTACTTCCTATGTCGTCACATTTATTAATGTCTTTTCAAAACATTAATGATCTGTTCATAGACACTTTACATACCTACTTACAACTAATCGTTTAAATGTTTTGGAGACTCATTTGTTGCGTATACACATAAAACGCATGAACTCGCTCAACTTTTGTTGATTTTTCAACTTAAATGTATTTCAGGAAGATGAAGGGATCTTGGTGCGGCAATATCTACAAGTTTATGGGTTTTCAAGTCTAGATGTCATCCATATTTTTGGAGGGTTTGGTTTGTATATCCCATCTTTGATGAGATATAGAACGCAAAGCCTCGTGAAGTTTAACTTCTGTTAGAACAAGTCCTTTTATGGAACTTTAAAAATTATGTTGGATTGTAATCTTAACTTGATACTCGTGTTGGTTGGAAATTTGGACAAGTTGTGTTTGTATTGTTAAAAAAACTATGTATGGATGAACATCTCTTAATTTTATGCATGTAATTGTTTGTTATGATCGAATGCAATGAAACTGATCAAGTCACACACATACGCTTCCGCAAAAGTCAGGGTGTGACGAAACTTTCCTATGAAATTTAGAAGGAATCTGAATTCCATTAAACAAGGGATTTTGTTGGAATTAAAACCCAATTCCCTTCAACTAAATTGTCCAACCAAACACACAAAGTAATGGAATTCAAATTCCCTTAAAATCCTATTGATTCATGTGAACCAAACATGCCCTTAGTTCACATCATCACATAACTCGTGAATTTTAATTAAAATGCTAAATCATTTCTTTAAATTCATTTGTATTATTGTATAAACTATATTAATATGGTCCGGTCCGGTGAACCAAATCATTCACTATAGCTTGAATTTATTGAAACCCACCGCCAAAAGTTTAAAAGGAAACTGTTGATACAACAAATACAAGACCAACGGTGGTAGCTGGACTGGCTAGGCAGAATGGTTGAAGGGTTCAACCTTGCCTAACGCAGGTCGTGGGGTCCCCCCACGTTTGCGAGACGTGGAAGGAGGTTTACTAGTTTATTGTTATTCTTTGCTATGGATCCTCCTCTGAATTGTACTCAGATTCGGAAGTGGAAGCAAAGGGAATGTGTGTGTTGGATGTGAAAGGGAATGACTTGTGCGAGACAAGCATTCGATGTGAATGACCAGAGATTGGAGAATCAGAGCTGGTCCGGATGTCCTCTCTGAAGTAAATGAAGTGTCATTTTATAAGAGAAGGTATCTCCCGAAGTGGAATGGATTAGACTGGCAACCTCGCTTGCAGTGGAGGGTTTCCCCTTTCGGGGGTTGAAGGCTTTTGACCCCCGGATAATAGTGTGCATTGGCAGACCTGCTTTGCTTTTGCGGCTGTGGGTTGGTGAAGCGATCTTTAGATGTGACCGGCTACTGTTTCTACATTGCTTTTCCCAACTCCCAGCTTTTCAACCGTTGAACCGTTTAACCTTTTGAGCGCTTACATATTTAGTCATTTTATTTAGTCTTGAGCTACCCCCGTCATCAGCCCCCCAAGTCAGAGGCTTTTGGGTGATAAGCTTAAAGACTTCTGACTTTTATGTACGTATTTTATTGCTTGA
The DNA here is from genome assembly GCA_030545235.1 of Helianthus tuberosus. Lineage (NCBI taxonomy): Eukaryota > Viridiplantae > Streptophyta > Magnoliopsida > Asterales > Asteraceae > Helianthus > Helianthus tuberosus. Next base: position 52,405 of record JARYGA010059610.1, on the reverse strand, counting down.
AGGTTTCGAGGGTTCGTTGCTTGAAGGCTTGAAAGGTTGACGGCAGTTAATGTTTTGAATTTGAATTTGAAATAACTGACACTTGATTTGATTGATGTATGGCAGTTGATAGGGTGGCGGTTTTCGCAGGGGTTACTGTTTGGACATTATTACCCCTATTGTAGACTTATATTTATTTTATATTTCCATACTTATCTATTTGTTTCATAATTTATTCCAAGTTTCTTCCATTTTCTCTCCTTCTCTAAGGTAAGTCCCTGTTTCCTTTTCATCTTTCATTCTGCATTTTCCGTTTTCAAAAAATGGTTGCTCGTAAGGACTTAGCAAAATCTTTTTCCCGGTTAACACAAGAGGAGGTAGATTTATTTTGTATGGAATATGGTATTGATAGGAAGTTTGATCCCACTGCCCCTGCTTATGATGTTCCCGTTGATAAACCACCTTCTGGTTCGATTGCCCTTTATTGTAGTCATTTTGAGTTTTCAAATCTTCGATATCCCTTTTCGTTTTTTGTTTTGAACTTGTTGGAGTATTATCGGGTTTCTTTTGGGCAAGTCCATCCAAAGGGGATGGCTAGGGTTTTGCATTTTGAGGTTTTATGCCGTGCTCTTGGCTATGATCCTTCCCTTTTACTCTTTCGCCGGTTTTTTCGTTTGGCTAAGAATGGCGATTGGTTTACTTTTGAAACAACCAAAGTTGATACCTGCCTTATTTCATCGATGGTTACTACGCTTGGGGCTTGGAAAGACCGCTTTTTCTGGGTTTCCGATACTATCATCCCCTTCAAAATGGTGTGGAGGAATCCGGATGCTGTTCTCAATGCTCCGGAACCTTCCGAGTCTGAATTGAATGTTGTTTTTCTCAATGCCATCCGGGGGTGCCCTTCGAGGGTTCGTCCCTTTCCTGAACACTTACTTGTTCTATTAGGGGTTAGTAAAATTTGGGGGAATGTTGATCGGGATCCGGTTCTTATGAGGAGTGGCATGGGTATGCATTTTCCTTTTTTGTTCTTTTTACGTTTTTCTTAACTTATGACTTATGTGTTGTTGTTTTTTGCAGTCATGTCTGCTTTGGACTTTATTAAGAACGACGATACTTCTGACGTTGTTTTGGAGGATGCTCCGTCTGTTCCTGGTGAGAATGTTGTGGTTAGGACTGCTGACCAAAGGTTTGAGGGCTCAGGCTATGTTAGTGCTGCTACTGCCAAGGGTTTTTCTAAGTCTAATGCTCCTAAGTCTTCGACTCGTCGATCTTCTCGTCGGTTGTTGAAAGCTGGTCCTCAATCCATTTCTACTGAACATGTGGACTTGAGTGATGATATTGAAGTTTCGGAAGATCAAGATGTTGAAGCGGGTGCTGAGAAGGCTAAGGAATTGGTTGTTCATGGCAAAAAGGTTTCAAGCAAGAAGGTTGTTGCCACTCCTGTTCAGGAGTCCTCAAGCAGGGACGTTGAAGGGTTGGATCCGGAAGGGATTTATGTGTCTGCTTGGTCAGTGAAGAATGATGACAGCTTCAAAGATGCTGTTGTTTGTGAGGATGCTCTAAGTCACATTGCTCCTCCATCAGTTCACAAGACCATTGCTGGGATGGATGATGATCTGATGTTGTCCCGTATGATTTTAAGTACTTGCAATCTTGCTGCCATGCTTCCTCAAGGCATTGCCCGTTTTCGTCAAAGGATGCAGGAGTATGAAGAGTTCTCCAAGAAGAAAGATAAAATGAAATCCTCCATGGCTGTGATGAAGAAGGAGATTGCTAGTTTTGCTGAGAAAGAATCGGCGTGGGACAAGAAGGTTAGTGACTTGAAGAGGATGCATGAGATTGAGATGGGTGATTTGAAAAAGAGTTTCGAGGCTGATAGATTGAAACTTAGGGCTGACCGGGAAACTTTGTTTATTCAGCAACAGGATTTTGGCAAGGAGAAAGAAGGGTTGAAAGCTTCAGTTGCTCGTTCTACCGCTGACAACCAGTGGCTAATTGAGCAAGGTTTCCAGCAGGTTGTCACTTACCTTCTACATTCCAAGGAATTCAACTCTGCCCTTGGTGATGTTTACACCAAACTTCTCAACCTGGGGAAACACCAAGGCCTCGTTGCTGGGTATAAGCTTCACGAATCCGGCCATCCTTTGGAGAAATCACCTCTGTTCCGTCCCGAAGCTTCTGATGTTTTTAAAGGCTCCGTTGAGCAAATGGAAAAGCTGACTTATCCTTACATCCATCAAGTTTCTGGTTGCTTTGGTAAGCCTCTTGCTGTGTTGTAGGATTTGAAGCCGGAGGGCTTAAATGAGAAGGTCTGTGCTGAAATTCTGGGATCTCTTTCGAGGAAGAGGTCTTATTCGGGTGATAGTGACGATACCCTTTCAGGCCAGCCGGATGTTCCTAAGGATGCAAGCTTGGAGACTTCAGCGGTTGGTGGTGATGGAGGGTTGAAGACTAAAAAGTTGAAGAAAACAAAGAAGGCCAAAGGCGAAGGTTCTGGAGTTTCCAAATCTGTTGATGTATGATTCGTAGCTTTCTTAGCACTTTGTTAAAACAATTCGTGGTTTGTAACTGTTGAACAACATTAGGTTTTCAGGAACCCCTAAGGTTCCTTTTGGTTATGTTGAAGGCCTGTATGGCTGTTGAACAATGATTAGATTTGCAAGTTACTAGGACTTGCCTTAACTTATGTTTGGAAGTCTTTTTAGGACTTTTTATGATGTGATGTTTTAACTATTTTTCTTTTATTATGGTTTTATGCTTGTGCCTTTTTGGACAAGGCAGTTCATTTGGATTTTAACCGTTGAAGCCTTTTGGCTGTCTTTTAAAAGGTTGAAACCTTTAAGGTTTTGAGGTATTGCCCGGGTGGCTTGAAGCCTTGAAGGCTTTTTGGTTTTGCGTCCTGGCTTGGTTTGTACCTTTGTGATTTTTTCCAATTGACTTTGTTCTTTTTTGGACTTGTTTTGTTCTTTTTGTAACTTTGTCTTTGTCGGGTTTGTGTTGCCCTTATGTTTTTTATACCTAAAAGGGTTCAGTGCTGCAGACACTTAGCCTTGGCATTTTTTACAAGAAGAGATGGCACCTATCCTTGTAATCATTTCTTTTGGTTTTTTAGCCTTTTTGTAGACTATATTTCTAAAACTTAGGGAACATTTGGTGTAGGCTGCTTATACCCGTCTATGAGACAATTTTATTTTTTCTTGACAAGTCTCATGGAGTTGTATTGATTTAGGAACTCACCCCTTATATAGGCTCATTCAACCCTTGAACCTATTGAGCGATGTGGCCTGGGAGCTCATCCCCTTACATGGCACTTGCCATGGAGTTTTTTGCTAGGTTCTCAACCTGATTTTAGGATAGAAAGACAAGTTTGATAAAAACAACTTCATTAATTAAAGCAATACTTGCTTTTTACAAAAGGTATTCATAATCCTGCTTGAAATACATTTTGATACAAACCAAACTTTTCGTTTAAACATGGAACCTTTTCAATGTTTTGCCGTTCCAATGCCTTGGAAGCCTTTTGCCTTCTGAATCAGCCAGCTTGTAGGATCCACCTTTGTGTGCTTCAAGGATGGTGTATGGACCCTCCCACTTTGGGCCAAGCTTTCCTTGATTTTCTTTCTTGCTGGCTTCGTTGTTTCTGAGGACTAAGTCCCCTGGCTTGAAACGTTCGTTTTTGACTTTTTTGTTGTAGTAAGCTTCCATCTGTTGCTTGTATTTGGCTTCTTGAATTGCGGCTTGATCTCTTGCTTCCTCTAAGTGTTGTAAATTCAACATGGTCTCTTTTTGGTTTGCTTCGGGATCCATGTTGACAATTCTTTGGGTTACAACTCCTATTTCGGCAGGGATCACAGCTTCGGATCCAAATACCAAGCTGTAAGGTGTTTTCTTATGGCTTGTTTTTTCCGTTGTTCTAATTGCCCATAGAACACTAGGCAATTCTTCAAGCCAGTTGCTTTCATATCTTCCCAATCTTGTCTTGATTCCTTCCACTATGCTTCTATTTGTTCTCTCAACCTGCCCGTTTGATTGTGGATAAGCCACTGAGCTGAAAACCTGATCGATTTTGTATTCTTTGCACCAAACGCTAAAAGGCTTCTCAGCAAATTGCCTTCCGTTGTCGGTGACAAGTACTCCTGGAAATCCATAACGGCAAATGATGTTTTCCCAGACAAAGTCAATGACTTGCTTTCCTGTGATCTTGGCAAGTGGTTTGACCTCGGGCCACTTGGTGAAATAGTCTACCGCCACCAATAGGAATTTTACTCCCCCTTTGCTTGGGGGAAATGGACCAACAATGTCCATTCCCCACTTATGGAATGGCCAAGCGGGGGTTATTGGGACTAAATCGTGCTTGGGACTTTTTGGGATTGGTGCATGGATCTGGCAGGCATCACAATTCTTCAATTCTTCGGCTGTGTCGCGATGCATTGAAGGCCAGAAATATCCGAGGTTCATGAGCTTTGCAACTACCGACCTAGCTCCAAAGTGAGCTCCACACACTCCTTCATGAATTTCCTTGATCAAATATTTACTTTGCTCGGGGCCGACACACCTTAGCAAGGGAGCAAGGTAACCCTTTTTGTAAAGGGTTTCTCCTTGCAGCATGTATTGTCTTGCCTTGATTTCAACCCTTTTAGCTTCCACTTGATCATTGGGTAATTCACCATTTTTGAGGAACTTTCTTATGGGAGTCATCCAGTTTGGTTCTTCTTCGGTAACCACATCTTGAACCTCCAATTCATTAATGGATGGGGCCTTCAACACTTCTACCAGTACCTTCTTGGTGAGGTGGGCAAAGGTGAGAGATGCAAGCTTACTTAGGGCATCGGCCTTTTTGTTTTGAGATCTGGGGATCTGCTTGATGTTGCATGCTTGGAAGGTATTCATTAGTTCCTTTGATTTTTCTCTGTATTTTTTCATGTTGGGCTCTTTAGCTATGTAGTTATCATTCACTTGGCTTGAGACCAGCAACGAATCCGTGAACACTTCAAGCTTTTCAACCTTCATTTCTTTGGCCAGCCTTAGGCCGGCTATTAGTGCTTCGTATTCAGCCTCGTTATTGGTGGTCTGAAAATCAAAACGAAGAGCATATGTGAACTCCAAACCTTTTGGGTTGATCAAAATTAATCCAGCCCCTGACCCTTCAACGCTTGAAGCCCCATCGGTAAAAAGCTTCCAGGCTTCAGGGTTGGAAGGTTCAGTGGTGGCAGTGTTTACTTCAGTAAGTGTTTGGTTTGGGACTTCCACAATGAAATCGGCCAAGACTTGAGCCTTGATAGCTTTCCTTGGGACATAGGTGATGTTATGTTCACCCAGTTCTATGGCCCATTTGGCTAATCGCCCCGAGTTTTCAGGTTTTTCAAGCACACTCTTAATTGGTTGGTCGGTGACCACTTGTATGGGGTGTGCTTGGAAATACCTTCGAAGCCTTCTAGCTGTTTGAACTAAAGCTAGGGCAAGTTTTTCAAGGGGAGGGTATTTCGTTTCAGCTAATTTTAAAGTTTTGCTGAAAAAATAAACGGGTACCTGGGCCTTGTCTCGCTCAATGGTGAGGACTGCACTGATGGCCTCGTCCGTGATTGAGAGGTACACCGATATTAACTCCCCGGTTTTTGGTGCCGCAATGTCTGGTAGGGAAGCTAGATGTTGCTTCATCTGGTTGAAAGCTTCTTCAGCTTCTTCAGTCCATTTGAAATCCTTTTTATCTGAGCAGTTCTTGAGCGTTTTGTAGAAGGGCAGAGATCTTTCGGCTAACTTGGAGGTAAAACGCTTCAAGGCTGCAAGCTTCCCATTCAAGCTTTCAACCTCCTTCTTGGTCTTTGGTGGCTTGGTTTCAAGGACGGCTTTTACTTTGTTAGGGTTGGCTTTGATGCTTTGTTTTCCAACAATGTGGCCCAAAAATTTTCCTTCCTCGAATCCAAATGAACACTTTTCTGGATTAAGCTTCATGTTAACCTTTCTGAGGTTCTTGAAAGTTTCTTGAATATCATCGAGCATTTGGTATTCCGTCTTGCTTTTAATAACCAAGTCATCGACATATGCCTCCATGTTTTTACCAATTTGGCTTTCGAAGGCTTTGTCAACGAGCCGTTGATAGGTTGCTCCTGCATTTTTGAGGCCGAAAGGCATCTTTTGATAGCAAAAGATTCCTTTGTCCGTGTGAAAAGCTGTTTTTTCCTCATCTTCTTCCTTCATGAGGATTTGGTGATAACCTTTGTATGCATCAAGAAAACATTTGAACGAGTACCCGGTGAGGGAGTCAACTTTGAGATCAATCTCTGGTAGTGGATAGCAATCCTTAGGACAAGCTTTGTTAAGATCCTTGAAGTCTATGCACATCCTCCAAGAGTTGTCTGGTTTTTTTACCATAACTGGGTTTGCAACCCATGACTGGTACTTGACTTCTCGGAGGATGCCGGCTGACACAAGCTTTTCAACCTCTTGGCAGGCTGCCAGACTTCTTTCAGGTGCCAAGCTTCTTTTCTTCTGGACCACAGGCTTGACCTCTGGTGGTATTCTCAACTCGTGCTCGGCAATATCCCGGGGGATCCCAGTCATATCTTTAGGACACCAAGCGAATACATCACTGTAGTGTGTTAGAAATTTTTCAAGGTATGAAAGGGTCTCTTGAGAAAGGTCAGGGTTGACCCTTATCCTTTGTTCCGGGTATTTATGGTTTATGACCAACCTTTGCCTGTCTTCTTCACTGTTTGAACTTTCACCTTCAACCATGTAGGCTTCCTGAGAGGGTTGAAGGGTTGTTATGCCCCTTTCGGTGGGAAATTTGACTGTGCCATGGCCAACAGACACGGCCATGTAAAATGCACACTGTCCTGGTCTTCCGATGATCACATCATAGCTTGAGGGGATGTTGATAACCACAAAGGTGAGTGGTTGGGTTCTTTCTTTTGAACCTTCACTAAAACGAACATTAAGTGTTAGTTGCCCTAAAGGCTTGAGGGGTATGTCAGCGATACCTTTTATAGAGGTTCCAGAAGGTTGAAGCCTTGAACGTTCTTCATTGCTCAATCGGTTGAAGAATTTTTCGAACATGATTTCGGTGGCTGCACCCGTGTCTATGTATGCCTTGCATGTTTGCAACGTTCCCACGGTAGCCTCTACCACGAGAGGGCTAGAGAGAGGGTCATTCTCCGTAGGGGGAAACAGACACATTGAAGCTCCCAAGCTTCCAACCTTTGTCTTTTGTGAGGAACCTTTCCGTCGAAATCTACCATATTGACTTCCTTACCCTTTCCTTCAGCCATTTTGTCCCGGACTCCCTTTACCAAATGAGCGAGTTCTCCGGATTTAACAGCCTCTTCTATTCTTTTCTTGAGTTGGAAGCAATCATTGGTGTGGTGACCCTTTTCTTCATGAAACTCGCAGTATTGGGTGGAGTTCTCATTTTTCCTGCTTTTGGGGAGAGGTTTAGGAGGCCGAAAGTTTTGTTTAACTTCTTCTGTTGCAAGGATTTCTTGAGGGGTCTTTGTGAGGGGCGTGAAGCTTATGCCTTTCTCCCTGCTTGAAAGGTTCCGACCTTCAGACCTTCGAGGATCTGAACCCTTTGGCCGCCTGTCATAGGAGTTGAAGTTCCCTCTTTTTCTGGCTGGACTGTTGCTTCTCCAGCCGGACCCTCTTTTTCTTTGTTCCTTAATGTCTACTGCCTCCTCTCCCCGAATGTGGGCTTCGGCCCTTTCAAGAGCTTCTTCTAAGGTCTTGGGTAGAGATTTGTTGAAATCCCTTGTAAGGTACTTAGAGGTGATGGCATTCATGAAGCCAGCCACCCTCATTTTCTCGTCGGCCCCTACATAAGTCTGACCTTCCTTCTTGTATCGTTCAATGAAAGCACGGAGACTTTCATCATCACGTTGCTTTATCTGAAAGATCACTGTTGCGTCTTTGACATATCGTCTTTGTTGAGAGAAATTGGCCAGGAAACCCTTACTGAGATCGTCAAAGCTTCGAACGCTTTGAGCAGGTAAATCGTTGAACCAGATCCTGGCGGATCCAACAAGAGTTTGCATGAACATTAGGCAACACTCAGCGTTGGACCATTTCTCTATCCGAGCTGCACCGGTGAAGATCTGAAGATGGTCCTTAGGATCTTCAGTCCCATCATATGTCCTGATGTGTGCCGGCATTTTGATCTTTGACTGGAAATCATAATCGGCTATCTGTCTTGAGAAGCATGAAAGGTTACTTGGCTTGTATGGTTTAGCCAAGTCTTCTTCAGTCCTTGCATCCATATTACTGCTATTGCCGTTGTTTCCCTGAGTGGCAAGCACTTGATTGATGAAGTGTTGCCATGGGAAGTTGGTCATCATCTGGGTCATCATGTTGGTCATGGGGTTGAAGCCTTGAAGGCTTCCTGGACCAGTGGAGCAGTTTATCCCGAGGGGAGCACTCATAACAGCACTTCGTGCTAAGGGGAGCACGGACAGAGCTTGCTCCCATGTAGTTGTAGTGGATATTGGATGGCTTGTCACTGGGGATTGAAGGAGCTGGTCAAGAGTCAGCTCATGTCCCAAAGGAGCACCACTAGTAATTGGTTGGGAAGGGAAGATAGGATGCACCGTAGGATTTGTCATAGTGGACAGATAAGGGTGAGGGTTTGAAAGGTTACTGGGACCAGCCTCACTTCTTGTTACAAAAAGAGGAGGAGGTGGTCCAGGAGACAATGTTGGCTCAGGTTCGTCATAGTCTAAACGAATCCTCACCCCCTTTTCTCTTTCTTTATTCACATGCTGGTTGAGAAGTGTCCTTAGCACAAGGAAATTATTTGCAACCCCTTCAGGGGTGAGTTCAACACACGATGGGGCATCAGAGACACCGATATTGGGAGATGGAACTCCGGATCTGGACGGAGTTGGTGTGTTGAAGTTGAGGAACTCGGGTGTGCTCCCCGGAGTTGAGAAAGAAGTTGGTATAGCCACATGAGCTTGGCTACTACCCGGAGTAGAAGCGTTTGGGATCTGATTTACTTCTTCCGGGGATCCACTTTCAGACATGGTGATTTTAAGTGAATAGAGCTACACTACTAGGTCTTTTGGAGAAGAGATAGCGGCGTAGCCCCACGGTGGGCGCCAACTTGTTGATACAACAAATACAAGACCAACGGTGGTAGCTGGACTGGCTAGGCAGAATGGTTGAAGGGTTCAACCTTGCCTAACGCAGGTCGTGGGGTCCCCCCACGTTTGCGAGACGTGGAAGGAGGTTTACTAGTTTATTGTTATTCTTTGCTATGGATCCTCCTCTGAATTGTACTCAGATTCGGAAGTGGAAGCAAAGGGAATGTGTGTGTTGGATGTGAAAGGGAATGACTTGTGCGAGACAAGCATTCGATGTGAATGACCAGAGATTGGAGAATCAGAGCTGGTCCGAATGTCCTCTCTGAAGTAAATGAAGTGTCATTTTATAAGAGAAGGTATCTCCCGAAGTGGAATGGATTAGACTAGCAACCTCGCTTGCAGTGGAGGGTTTCCCCTTTCGGGGGTTGAAGGCTTTTGACCCCCGGATAATAGTGTGCATTGGCAGACCTGCTTTGCTTTTGCGGCTGTGGGTTGGTGAAGCGATCTTTAGATGTGACCGGCTACTGTTTCTGCATTGCTTTTCCCAACTCCCAGCTTTTCAACCGTTGAACCGTTTAACCTTTTGAGCGCTTACATATTTAGTCATTTTATTTAGTCTTGAGCTACCCCCGTCATCAGAAACCGACCACAAAATCAAACAGATGACCAATGTGAACAAGGCATGCGTCGTCAATTAAAAGAACAACAATCCACGGGATGAATGTGTGAAGATTGTTGATATGTGGTATATGTACGATTTTCTTAAATACAATTTTTAACACTTGTAAATTAACATTTCTGTGTGAAGTAACTAGGAGTGTTAATAGACCTTTGAAATCGACTGAACTATCCAGATCAAAGCAACTCATGTGAGATCTAAACGCGCCAGGTAACGGTTTGATTTTGACGGTTTAACCGTTTGATTTGGAACTAAACACCAACTATTTAATCTTTATTATTTTGTATTATTCATTTCTAAAATATGTAGTATGTTTATATTATAATCTTGAACAATCTTTAAAATTTTCAAGTATTATTCATTTCTAAAATATGTAGTATGTTTATATTATAATCTTGAACAATCTTTAAAATTTTCAAGTATTATTCATTTCTAAAATATGTAGTATGTTTATATTATAATCTTGAACAATCTTTAAAATTTTCAATACAAAATAATTAAAATATCATAAAATTTGGTTTAAAACGTAAAACCAACCCATTAAACTATCGAACTGGTAAAACCTCCTGGTCAAAGGGGCCTATCCACATTGACCAGTTTTATATATTGTTTCTTAAAGCCGTGGTTAGAAGTTGTATTTTAGGGGTGGGATAAGATTTTGGACTAATAGGTTTTGGATTCGATTCACACAAAGGGGGTTTTTTCCATATTTATTGAGTTTCCTCTTGAATTGGTTTATAGGCATTATGCCTAGTGGAGATGGATAAGATCGGGTGGTTCCTCTGGTGGCACGATGATACTCCAGTGGTCCGTCGATGATCCAAATTCACCGTTAAAAAAAAAAAAGAAAAAAAAAAGAAGAAGTTGGACCTAAAATTTAAGAAAAAATAGCTTAATCGAATCATAAACCCATATTTAAGAAAAAAATAGCTTATTCGAATCATAAAGCCATAAAATTGGCAATGAGCCAATGACCCAACCAGTCAGGCAGTTATTATGGGCCGTCGGAAGAAAACAATAGTCCATGGGCTTATCCTGTGTAAGATTGTTTGATGTCTCTTTAAGCATTTATTGGGTGGGCTGCTTTGTGATGGTCTATAACTAAGCGCCATTTATTTACTTCATCCGATAAAAATATTATAAAATAACAACACGTCTGGAAAAAGTGCATTTTTATATATTTATTACTAGTTTAGAACTCGTGTTCATAAATTTAACTTTATATAATAAACAATATAGTTATATCATTAAAATACCTCGTATATCGCACGAGTTAAATAAATATTATGTAATCGATTAATATATACGGTTGTCAAGATATGTATCTAAATGATAAATTTGATGTGCTATTTACTTTATTAAAATTTATTTTTTTATTAATTTATTAATAAGTTAGAAACATGTGTATTACGCGTGGTAGAACTAATGAAATATTAGATTATTATTAATAAGTGGAAAAAATAAAAGAAATAATAAATAATTAAGAGAGATCCATGAAGTTTATTATTTTTTATTTTTGTATCCTATTAAATATTAAATAATAATAGTATCAAAAAATTACTTAACAAAATCTAATTTAAATGAGAATAAAAATTATATATTTGCCTGGTTCTACAAGGAAAAAGAAAATGAAAACTTCTTCTATCTCCTATGGAGAAGAAGAAAATACGAATTATATATTATTATTAACGGTGGAGATACAATAGGAAATTTATTTGGCTAGAAAGGCTAGGAAATGATCTTGACCATCCATTTAATTAATCAAGGGCTAAGATTAAATGAATGAAATTGAAGAAAAAAAAAGAGGCGCGTGGGTTTGTTAGGGGCATTCTAGTCAATCCAGCACAATAGTTTCCCTCTCCTCCAATTCCCCACATTTTTTAAACGTTAATAACTTTTTCATAGTACATTATTTTTTTATAAAAATTGCACCAAAAAAACCAGCGTTTTTTTATCTTTAAAACAAGTATACTATTGCTATATTTTCGAAAAAAATTTGAAAACCCAGTTGCGTAAAACGCAATGAAAAAAAACTTTAAAAATGACTTTTTCTAAAACGCAACGCACCAAAAACACAAAAAAATGTCTTATTTTTAAAACGCAATGACCAGAAAACACAAATAAATGTCTTATTTCTAAAACGCAATAGCCTAAAAACACAAAAGAAAGTGTACTTTATAAAACGCAATGGACAGAAAACACTTAAAAATGTCTTATTTCTAAAACGCAATGCCTAGAAAACACATAAAAATGTCATATTTCTAAAACGCAATGGTCTAAAAACACAAAAGAAACTGTTCTCTCTAAAACGCAATGAACTGAATACACATAAAAATGTGTTTACCTAAAACGCAATGAGTAAAAACACTTCAAAAATGTTTTATTTCTAAAACGCAATGACCAGAAACTGTTGTTCACAGAACCAGAAACTGTCTAAAACGCAATGACCAGAAACTGTTGTTCATAGAACTAAAAACTGTCTAAAACGCAATGACCAGAAACTGTTGTTCACAGAACCAGAATCTAACTAAAACGTAATGACCAGAACCTGTTGTTTACAGAACCAGAAACACTGTCTACGAATGCAGTTTTCCAGAGGCAATTTACAGAAAACTAATTTTTCTGATGCATTTTTATTACAGCAGCTCAACCTCAGCCAGGGGCTCTGCCCCTTGGACCCCGCTAGGGGCGCTGCCCCCGGACCCCCGCCAAGATCGTAAAACGCAATTACTAAATCAAAAACCCATATCGTAAAAATGAAATTAAAGAATTTCTTACATGGATCGAAATGATTTCTTCAACAATTGACGAAGTTTGAATGATTGAAACACTTATCAGCGCTCGAATCGAGTGATTATCTCCAAAATCACCGGAAAAAACGAGATTTTTTATGAAATTAAATTGGGTTTTCTTCAAAAAAGCTGAAGAACACGTTGATCGGGGGTTTGAGTCATTGATTTGTGATGAAAATCGCACTATAATGTAGTGATTATTGAGATAGAAAGTGAAGAAATGGTTGAAGTTGGTGGGTTTTGAAGTTACTGGGTTTTGAAAAGGAAGAAGAAATGGTTGGATTGACTAAAATACCCTTTTTCTTTATTTTAAATGTTGCCACATGTCCTAATCCTATTGCGTCCTACACTTCCTAGCCAAAATAAACTTCCTATTTGATCTTTTCCCTTATTATTAATTCAAAGTTTGATAAAAAAAAGTTATTATCGTTATCTAAATTATATTTAATTAAAATATTGTTTACTAGAAAATGAAATTAAAAAATAAGATAGGAAGATTATTAATATAAAGTTTAATAAAAAAGTTATTATCCTTATCTAAATTATATTTAGTTAAATTATTGTTTAATAAGGAAAAATTGAAAAATAAGATAAGAAGACACCAAAAATTGACATGTATCAAAAAAATTATTAATTAGACCACTCGTAGTGGGGCGGTATTTTTAAAAAAATTTGAAAAAAAACACCCCAAAACGCCTTCCCCCCATTACACCCGGCGTTGTCCGGCGTTTTTTTTGAAAAAAATTGTTGCTGGCGTTTTATTTAAAACGCTGAAATTGCATAGGGGGCGAGAATGGACCGTTGCCAACGGTCAAATGTGTTTATTTATCTTTTTTTTAATTCAAAAATTTACCCACTATATATATATCACCCACTTTCTCCTATTTTTTATAAAAAAACTCTTACTTTCTCTCCTACTTCTTTTATATTTTATACAATCATGCATCCATTCCGACCCCCTTTTGGTGTCCCCGCAAGACCCATGAACCCGAACACAACCCAACCGCAACACCCGTATAACCTTCAAGACATGGACCCGAGCGTTTTAACGTACGCGGCTTACTTGAGTGGCGCCACTCCGTTCGTGCCTCCCACCTTCGGCTATGGTCAAGCCGGCGGGTCGCAACCGTCACAACAAGACGAACCCGAACCCGATGTCGATGTCGTGCCAGAGACGCAAACCGAACCGGTGCAAGAGAAATCGAAACGCGGCAGAAGGTCGCATAAGAAGAAGGAAAAGGACGAACCTCGACGTACAAAAACTCACCTTAAATGGACGAAGGATGAGGAATTCGCGTTGACTCGGGCGTGGCTCGACATTTCGGAGGACCACGAAACCGGTAACTTTTATATTTTGTTTTACTTATTTTTTACTTATATTTTTACTTTCATCCTCCATTGACCCTGAAACACCGACATCGGATGCCCGCAATGTCGATCTAAATGAGGTGGTGGACGTTGACGAGGAACTTGAAGAAGAGTTGACCCGACCGCCCGGTAGAAGAAAGGATAAGCGAACCGGGAAAAAAACGGTCGAGTCGTCTTCCGATCTCGAGTTAAAGGAAGATTTCGAGGAGATGAACCGTCGTCTCCAAGACATTCGCGACCTCGGCCACCAACGTTATGAGATTATGAAAGAACGAGTGGCCGAAACCAAAAAGTTTAACGAGATGCAAGAGGCGAGACAAATGGAAAAGGACATTGAGTTTTTGTCCAAACCGATCGACCACCTCCAAGGCGACGCGTTGATTCTTGCGCAAATGCGTCGCCAAAAAATTCGAGAAAAATATGGACTCTAGATCATCTTTTTTTTTTTTAACTTTATTTTTTTCGGTTTTTTTATTTTCAGTTTTTTTTTCGGTTTTTTTTTTTTTATTTCAGGTAGTGTAATTTTTATTTTAAATTAATGAAGATTTTTATGTTTTAAATTAAAAAAAAAATAATTGTGAAATGATTGCTTGGGCGTTATTGGAATAATGCCCCACTACGCCACTTTTGGAATAATGCCCCATGCTGACTGGGATAACACGTGTCGAATAATGCTCCATGGTGAGGGCATTATTTTGTTTCATCACTACACATGGTCTTAGTATAGAAAAATTATATTACATATTTAGCCTATACTAATAATAAAAACCGATTGTCAATAAAGTGTGTAAAGGACATTAATGCACGTACTTTTTAGCAGAATAAAACTATTAGTCAAGAAATGAATAGTTTTTTACTTCTAAATCGGCCGAGGTTTATACCATCTTAGACTCTTTTTACACACCAATAATAATGGGGTGTAAATGAATAGAACCAAATTGTGAACCGTTAAAAAATAGCTTGTAGAGCTGGACTTAAAAGATTATTTGATAAAACCAAGCTTCATAATAAATATAACAAAATTTTAATCTAATATATATAATTGAGAAAACTGTAGCTAAACAATATATATTAGAGTAAATTACAAGTTTTGTCTTTTATGTTTACATCAAATTACAGGCGTTGTCCTTTTGACTAAAAGTTTACAGGTGGTATCCTTAACTTTCCAAATTATTTACGTGTTTACAAGTTATGGAACTATGTTTAGATAAACTTGATTAATATTCTTGTAAGTTTATTTAATGATGTATATAGCTATTTTCAAGCATATATTAAAACTATTGTATTCATTGATAATGAGAACTACTGTTAATATTTAAAAGTTTATTTATTATTCAGTGTACTTATGTATTCACCAGCTCTTTTTTTCTTTTTTTTAAAGGTGAACTTCATTAAACAAACGCGGGATATCTCCAAGATAGAGATATCCGGTAAAACCAATTACATCATATCAAAAGAAAAACTAGTCCACTCTTTCCAATCTAGAGTACAATTTTTAAATCGATACCTATACCATAGATACCCCAACGCCTTGACATCCGAAACTAAATGCACCACGTTCGCCTCAATACTAGCAAAAGCCTTCTCGTTTCGAGCTTTCCAAATCCTCCAAGCCGTCAAGATAAACACTCCATTCACTATATCTTTCTTAGTCTTCGAGCCGCTCATATGGTTAACAAAGTTCTGTACATACTGAATCGAAAAGAAGAATGGAGGAGGAACTCTACACCAGGATGCGACTCCGGCCCAAACCCCGTCAGCAATCCTACAAGCCGTGAAAATGTGGTCCGTACTTTCAGTGTCTTCACCACAAAAATAACAACCCCCTTCTCCTACCACAATATTCCTTCTTCTAAGCGCAGCCAAAGTCAGAATTCGATCCATGCTAGCCCTCCACATAAATATGTTACACTTTTTCGGAATCCATTTGCACCACGTAAACATGTTATTCCCTTCCCTGGACCCATCCTCAACCAACCACTTCCTTGTATCTTTGACCGCAAACAAACTATTCCTCCCATCGTTCCAAACGCATTTGTCCTTAGTATCACTAATCCGAACCTCTGTAATGAGCCGATGACAATCCACAAGCTCCTGATCTTCCTGCTCTGTACACGGGTACTTCATCCATGACCAAGCGATCGCACCCAACCCATTATGTCCACCAATCCTTTCCGAAACCGTACACCATTTATTTCTATTAGTACGAAACAACGCCGGGAATAACACCTTAAGCGGTTCGCATGAAATCCATGGGTCAATCCAAAATTTGACATTGGTTCCATTACCCACGACTCCTCTTATCATATTAACAAAAGCGACTCCATTCACCTTCAGACGATGCCCCACACGAACAATCTTGTTCCACGGACCGACCCCCTTCTCGTTAGAAGGATACTCACCAGCTAATACATTATAGTTAACAATGTATTTATGATGATACATGTATTTTGTTGATTAATAAAATAATTAAAAAATATTTAGTAGTTCATGTAAGTTTGATTTGTTTGCTCCTTGACTGTTCTGGGCTGGTGCTGGTGTTTAATGAAAGTAAACGTTCAAAAAATATTAAACCATCTATACGTAACTAATGGGGTGCAGGGGCGTACCTAAAGCCTGCCCAAGGTGGGCGGGCGCACCCCCGGGAAAAAAATAATTTAGTGCTAAGTTCCGTCGAAAATCCCGTCCGCACCCCTTGGAATTTTTCTTCCGCACCCCTTGGAATTTTCTGTCCGCACCCCTTAGGTAAAAAGTGTTATCTCCTTGGAATTTTTCGACCGCACCCCTTAGGTAAAAAGTGTTATCGATTTATATTTTAAAATGTTTTTTAGTAAACTCTTATTTTTTTAAAAATACTACCTAAATTATACAACTTTTAATACCTAAATAACTAAACCCAAATACCCAATACATTTAACTAGCCCACTACTAAGTCTTAGCCCAATAAACAAACCCAACAAATCAACAATATTTCAAACTAAAATAAAATAAACAAGCCCAAAACCCTTACATATTCTATCCCGCTCTCTATATCGTCCCTGCACGCCAGCGTTCAGAAGTTCAGAATATCAACAGCGACACAGTGAACAGTCAGCAGCCGCATACCACCGTAATCAGCCACCATATCACCGCCGATCGAACACGGGTAAGTTTCTTTGTTATTTTTGATGATTTTTGGTTGATATTATCCACCACCAGCAGCCTATTAGCCGCATACTAACCACAGCCTATTATAGACGCATACTAACCACAGTAGACATGTGCATCGTTTTGTTTTTCATTATGTTACGGTGGGTTATATTTTGTTAGTGATGATATTTTGCCTTTTTTATAGCCGTAGGGCGACGTTTTAATTATGTTTGTAACAAGGTTTGACGTGTTTTTGATGATTATATAAATTTAGTTTGATATTCTTTTGTTTTACATGACCCGACCCGACCCGACCGGAACGGACCCGACCCGATACGAACCGATTTTTTTACTTATATACCTTGGGGCCTAAAATTTAAAAAAATGTTCCGCACCCCATAGAAAATTTCCTAGGTCCGCCACTGATGGGGTGGTGGTCCATTGGCAAAGTCAAAGCCTTTAAACACCTTGGGGGAGGAAGGTTTTGGGTTCAAGTCCCACAGACGACAGGAATAAAAGGAATTTACCTTTCAAAAAAATCTATACATGACTAATCATTCAAGACTATTTAAGATTAGTTTGTGTTAGTATATAGTTGTTGTCATAGTTTTACTAACTTAGACCGAATATAAATGATACCAAAAGCCGTTCAAAATAAAATGATACCTAAAATACTATAACAGTTTAATCTATTTTTAATTCTTGTAAGAAATTAACTCTATAACATTTACGAAGTTGGATGACCAGTGCCAGCCAGCTGCATGTCAGTTGGCTATTTGCCCACGTGTCAACATGCGACAGGATAGACATTCAAGTTTTCTCTTTCAGTCCATGACATTTGACCACCGCCACCACCATGGCCTGTCACCAGCACCGGCCAAAGGGCTTCCCACCACCGCAAGTTCCACCCTCATCTCGCACATCTTCGAATAAAACCGACACCACTTGCATAATCAACGAAGCAGGACAACCTCGGTAGCGCAGATTCAAGTGAGGTTGTACCGGAGATGACGAACTCCTTCCAGATCTGGTGATTGATCTGTGGTTGATGTTGTTTGGTGGTCGTAGTGACGAACTTCGTTCGGATATAGTGCGGCGGTGGCTTGGTGGTGTGACTAACAGAGAAATCGTAGTGGATATGAGGCCCGGATTTGGAGATGGAGCTGAGTAGAGCGACTTCAAGGAGATGACAACATACACAGGCGGTGATGAAATAATGATGGTAGAAAGACAGATCGAGATAGAGATAGAGGAAAGTGAGAGAAAAAATGGAGAATTTCACCTAAAAAATGCTTTGTTCTCATGTATATTTTAGTGAAAATGAAGAAATAGAAGGTAAAATTAAGAGTAGCTGAGGATGAAGGGTAGCCGCTTAAAGATTAAATGTTTTGAGATGTGTGGCATGAGCTGGCAATAAGCCACAAAGGATAAGAGGGTCAATGGCATCAACTACTGTCACACTTGGATCCCTTGCAAATATGACACCCCGCACCAACCAACGTTTCCTATACTAAATTTATATAAATCATCCCATGAAAAAAAAAACAAATGTTATTTATGTCAATGATGGTTTACAGCTGTAAACAGTTATTACTTTTAAACTAAAAGAAATCAAATTTAAAGGCCAACGGTAAGGTTAACTTAATATTTTAATAATTTTTTTTTAAATTAAAAGAAATGAAACATTTAGCATTAAGTATTAAATCCAGATAATTGTACATATAAATTGAAATCATATGTAGCTTAATTACAATTATATGAAATAAATATACCCGAGTGTAAAATTCCGAAGACTTTTTTTACTATTTTTTCTTAAATATAAATATAAATTTTTTTCTGTTATTATTAAATTAATTATATGAAATAAATTTGACCGATGTAAAATCGAGATCCTTTTGTTTCTACTAAATGTCGGTTCCATAACTAACTGAATCGATATCGACTGAAACCCGCTGCGTAGCGCGGGTAACTTTTCTAGTTAATACTATGAAGCTTTATAAAAAATACAAAATAACATTTTACAGACAAGTATACATAAAGGCATACACACATATTCTTAACTGGCAAAAAGTCATAAAATTGTGAAGACACATGGCAAAAGAAAGGATAGGTAAGATGAGAAAGAGGTGGCTCAAGTGTCAAGTGTACCCCTTCAAAAAAAAAAGTGTCAAGTGTACCCGTCAACGAGGTAGTGGTGGAGTGGTTGAGGAAAAATTTGGTGTTCTTTGTGACCTATGTTCGACTTTCACTCTTTCCATTATTTTCTTTGGCATCAAGGTGAAGGGCGAATACTAGTGGCGCCGGTTCGTCTTGGATGTGAGGTGAGGTTTTACCGATTATTCCACTGTCGTGCCTTCGGGTGGGTGAGGGTCGGATTACTGCCCATCTGGGAGAGCCAAAGGACTGATAGTGGTCGAGTAGTCGATCTTGATCACAACGCCCGATGTCACGATAGTTAACACATCGTTTATTAGACTAATGGGTATGGGGGTCGGCTAGCCCCGGCTTGGTCCGGCGCCGAGCCCCCACACCGCCCCCCTTAGCCCCGGCCCGGCCCAAACGTCTCCCCCACGCCGATTCAGTCGAGGCCCCACATATGCAACTAGCCGTTGCAAACGGCTATTTAAAAAAAAAAATTCATTTTTCAATTTAAATACCCAATATCTCAACCATTTTTATACATTTCTATCATTTCTACTCCCATTCTTCTCCAACTATCTTCCCTTTTATAAAAAAACACTCCATATTTTTTATACCTTTTTCTCTAAATCATGAATCCTTTCAACCCAAACAACCCCAACCCAAACAACCCCAACCCGAATAATCAAAACCCGAACCAACCTAACTTTTTTTCGACTCCCGCTTACAATCCGAGTATGGATAATTCGTGGGGTGCTCCGCAATTTCCTTTTTCGGGTTTCCAACAAACACCCAACGCATTCTCACAAATGTCTCAAGTTCAACAACTCCAACAATACCAAGCGCTACAACAAATGATGCAACGCAACTCGTTTGAACAACTCCAATCGCAACCGGTTAACCTTGACGATGATGATGATGAAGTCGTCCCCGAATCGCCACCGCAAGAGCTCAACCGAAAAAAAAACAAGGGGAAGGGGAAGAAGGTTGAAAACGTACCCGAAACCGCGTCAAAAAGCGGTTCGAGAAAACAGGGGAGACCGTTGACGAAAGTAGAGGAGGAGGCGCTAGCAATGGCGTTTACTAAGTCCTCTACTAACCCGATAGTCGGTATGAACGAAAGTTTAAATTTTTTTTTAAATTTTTTAAAAGTTTATATTTTTTATTTTTTATAATGCATTGTTTTTTAAAATTTAGGAAACAATCAAAAGGGTGAAAGTTTTTGGAAGAAGGCAACGGCTAGATTTCATGCGATTATGGAGCATAGCTCGGATCGTGATGTAGAAGCCGTCTCGGGCAAGTGGCGTAAAATGAGCAAGGTCATCAATAACTTTAACGCAATTTATAACCAAATTAGGATGAATCCTCCTAGCGGGAGTAACGAGACGGACATTCTTAACCTTGCTATCGCTAAGTGGGACTCTCAAAATGCAAAGCCTTTCCCGCACTTCCGAGCATGGAACGTAGTAAAGAACCAACAAAAATGGACGCCGATTCCAAATGAGGTAGCAACCGCCAAACGGACTAAAACTTCCGAGTCCGGAAGTTATAGTGCGGGAGGCTCCACCGGTCGTTGTCAAATCAACATAAACGACGACCCGGAAGATGACGAGGACGTGTTGCCCATTCACGAGGCGGAACGTCCCACCGGGAGGGAAAAAGCAAAAAAAGAGGCGGCCAGAAAGCGCAAAGGGGCCGGCTCGAGTGGAGGGGGCGGCTCAGGTGGAGGGGGCGGCTCGAAGGCATCGGAGAAAATGGACGACTTGATAAACGAATTCCGTGAGTTCAAACAGTTCGCGGCCGAAAAATACACTCACAAGAAAACCGTGTCGGCCGACCAAGCTCGAGCGGAAGATTTTAGGATTATGAGGTTGGATCTCGACTCGGTTCCGGAGGCGGAACGAGTGGTTTATCAGAAGATGAAGGAAGAAGTGATGAAAAAATGGTCGTCGTAGGTTGTTTTTTTATTTTTAAGAAATCTAATTTTTTATTTTTATTTTTCGGTAATTTTTTTTTTTTAGGAAATGTAATTTTTTTTTATGTTATGAAATGAAATTATTTATGTTGTTTTATGTTGTATTTTTTAATTTTTATAAAGTTTTTATTAAGTTAATAAATTAAAACTTATAAAATTATAAAATAATGAGGTGGGGCCCCATCCCCCACGAGCCTCCATCTCCCTCAAATATGATGGAGGCTCATCCCCCACGGGCCGCCTACGTGGCGCCTACGTGACGGCTCAACCCATCCAAGCCTATCCTAACCATACCCATTATTCTTATGACCGTTCAAAAAAAATGTCAAAGTGTACCCGTTACCCTTTTACCAGAACCCACCCACCTTTATTTATTATATAAATTAAAAATTAATTAATTAGAATAGAAAACTCTAGTCGAATGCGTAAAAACTTGTGGACAGAAATATTTGGGCAACTAATATTATTTTATTAAATATATTTTTCTTTAAAATAATCCAATCCACATAATATGTGGTCCACATATTTCATTCAATATCTCTCCACTTTTCATCTACACAATATATTGAAAAATCTTATCAACATCTATTAAATAGTATTATACTATTATTCCTTCAATCCAAATCTACAATATCTCAAACACTGTTTTAGAGGAATAAAAGTGAATATGTTATCTATATTTAATTTTAATCTTTCAGAAATACTTTTAAGTTTTTATATGAACTAAATAAATAAAAAGTGGCTCAACTTATGAAAGTTTTCAATTTGGTCCCTCAACGTTTAGGGTAGATAAAGCTGTTGTAGAGAAAGAAGTCAATGATAGAACTTCAAAACTTTTATAAACGTCGAGTATGTTAGGTGAATAGTATTTACAGTAGATTTTTTTTAACAGGAGAATGAATTTACAGTAGATTTTTTTTTTTTACAGGAGAATGAATTTACATTAATATTTTTTTCTCAAAAAAGTATATGAGTTTCTTCATTTCATATAATAATTTTTATATAATATAAAACAGTTAATCCACCTAATACAAATCGATAATACCTGTAATCAAATATACTTATATCTAACATCATATAGAAGCCTTTCACTTTCTAATTATCTAAAACAAAATATAGTAATAAAAAATTACACGTGGCGAAGTGAATGAAGAGAGGGCGGCGAGTGGGATATATGACGTGGCAAAAAGAGCAAGGTGAAAGTCACCAGCTACCTCATATGGCCCTCATCTTAATTATAGCGTTATCCTCACGCGTCCACGCGCCATACCAAGCCTTCATCTTTCATCCATAACTCGTGGCTTAGCTTGGTGTATTTGGTTGTCATGCACGCGCCTCGTATTTTAGCGGCTAGGATATTTAGGCTTCTTTTTCTCCCTATCACATAAATAATAAAAGAAATAATAAGAAACCAGAAAACATTGAATATAATTTCTAGCGCTTTCATGATCCAATTACACGTATAGGATAAAGATATATAATGCTTTTATTGTTTTTAATGTTAAGAACAGCAAAATTAAATATATAATGCTTTTATTGTTTTTAGTGTTAGAACAACAAAATTAACCTAATTAGATAATAAAAGATAGGATTATAGCTTAAAATAGATAATAAAAGATAGGGTTAGAGCTAAAAAATTAATATTAGAAATAAGTCTTCAACCCAAAGAGCTAAAAAAAATATATTAATACGTGTACTTGGCGTTTCTGAATTCATACTATAAATATCTTTATAAATTCTTGAGTAAATTAAAAAAATCGGCCTTTATGTATGTCACTTATTGCAAACTGTGTCATTTGTCTTCAATAATTACAGAAAACGTACTCGATGTTTGCAAACTCTTACAAGTTATGTCATTTAACCCTAACTCAGCTAATTTTTGTGGTTAAATCTTAACAAATGGACCCCACATAAGGGTATATTGTTCATTTTACCCTAAATACTAAAAAAAATAAATTATAAAAAAATCAGATATTGAAGAACACTCTGTTTTAACTCCTCTGCAACTGCAATTCACAACCACCATTCATCAATGGCGATTCTAGCCTCCCTCCCTCCCAAACCCCAACCTCTTCTCCTCCCTCCCCAACCCACCTCCACCCCCACCCTCCACCACCATCAAACCCCCAATCCCCATCCCAAAATACCCTCCCCCTAAACCCCCTTCCACCCCTAACCCTAACAACCTCGCCTTCAAAAACTTCCACCGCCGCTCCAAATTCTACAAACCCATCAAACTCGGCT
Organism: Helianthus tuberosus; assembly: GCA_030545235.1. Taxonomy (NCBI): domain Eukaryota; kingdom Viridiplantae; phylum Streptophyta; class Magnoliopsida; order Asterales; family Asteraceae; genus Helianthus; species Helianthus tuberosus. Next base: position 29,026 of record JARYGA010059610.1, on the reverse strand, counting down.
CCGTTATCTCCTCCAACGGCGACTTCGGTCGTCATTGGCGACTCCGACGTCTCCTACCAACTCCCCGGTTACCCGTTTGAATTCCAGTTCAGTTATTCTGAGACCCCCCGAGTCAAGCTGATTGTCATTCGCGAGCCGACTTTCGTCCCCTTCGCACCTCCCACCATGCCCAGACCCTGGACCGGTAAACCCCCCTTGAAATCCACTAGAAAAATCAATCTTTTTGAGTCATTAAACCCAAATAATAATAATAATAATAATAATAATAATAATAATAATAATAATAATAATAAAAATAATAGTTCCAAACAGTTTGAATGTTGAAGCCATATGTGATTGGGAATTTTAAATTTTCGTTCGCAATAACAACAAATCCACTCTTGTCTAGCCACGATCGGAAACCAATTTGTTTATGAGTTCCCACCACATGAACACCTCAGATTCCTAGATCTGTTCGTCTCTTGGTTGGGGCTCGATTTTAGATCCGTTCGTCGGATGTTGCAGGTGGTTCAGTACCACCACCGCGACGATGGAGGTCGTGATGGTGTTGGTTTGATCAGAGGTGGATGGTAGTGGGGTGGGTGGTGGCGGTGGTGGGGCGGTGGTGGTTCTAGAGGGAGAAAGTGTGTATGAAGAGAGAAGAGAGAGATACCAGATCTGTATATATATATTTATGAGTATATATACATATATAATTGTAAAATTATTTTATTTATTGTTTTTTATAATTATTTATTTTAGCATTTAGGTAAAATGACCAAAATACCTATTATGTGGGGTCCACTTGGTTAGATTTAACCATAAAAACTAACTGAGTTAGGGCTAAAGGACATAACATGTAAGAGTTTGCAAACATCGAGTACGTTTTTTGTACTTTTTGAAGACAAAGGACGCACTTTACAATAAGTGACATACATAAAGAACGAGTTTTGTAATTTACTCTAAATTCTTACATTTTTTTACATTATCGCCACTATTTAAGCTACGAATAAAGTTTTCAAAGTTTTCGTTTCACAACTATTTGAAACTTATTTAATATATATTAGAGTTAATTACTATTTTCATCCCTGAGGTTTGTCAAAAATAACGGTTTCAGTCCATTAGTTTAAAAATTGCCATTTCAGTCCATTAGTTTCATTTTCGTAACCATTTCAGTCCACCAACTTAACTCCATCCATTTATTTTGTTAACTTTGAGTTAACTAACTAATTCAGGGACGGTTTGCGTCAGTTTTAGAAACACAGGGACTTAAGTGTAAACTCTAAAACATTAAAACAAAAAAAATAGTAAATTCCAAAAAATAAAAAAAAATTCCAAAAAACCAAACAAATTCCAAAAAATTCTAAAAAATCATAAAAATTCTAAAAAATCCAAAAAATCCGTTTCGGCGCGAACTGTTTCGACCCGAACCGTTTCGAGCCGAACCGTTTCGAGCCGAACCATTTCGAGCCGAACCGTTTCGAGCCGAACCGTTTCGACCCGTACCGTTTCGAAGCCGTACCGTTTCAAGCCGTACCGTTTGAACCGAACCGTACCGTTTCAAGCCGTGCCGTTCAGCTCGAAACGGTTCGGTTCGATACGGCACGGTTCGGTTCGAAACGGTTCAGCTCGAAAGGGTTCGGTTCGAAACGGCACGGTTCGAAACGGTACGGCTTGAAACGGTTCGGCTTCGAAACGGTACGGGTCGAAACGGTTCGGTTCGAAACGGTTCAGCTCGGCACGGTTCGGTTCGAAACGGTACGGGTCGAAACGGTTCGGCTCGAAACGGTACGGGTCGAAACGGTTCGGTTCGAAACGGTTCAGCTCGAAACGGTACGGACGGTTCAGCTCGAAACGGTTCGGGTCGAAATGGTACGGGTCGGAACGGTTCGCGTCGAAACGGTTCAGCTCGAAACGGTTCGGGTTCGAAACAGTTCGCGCCGAAACGGATTTTTTGTATTTTTTAGAATTTTTTAGAATTTTTATGATTTTTTAGAATTTTTATTATTTTTTAGAATTTTTTGGAATTTGTTTGGTTTTTTGGAATTTTTTTGATTTTTTGGAATTTACTATTTTTTTTGTTTTAATGTTTTAGAGTTTACACTTAAGTCCCTGTGTTTCTAAAACTGACGCAAACCGTCCCTGAATTAGTTAGTTAACTCAGAGTTAACAAAATAAATGGATGGAGTTTAGTTAGTGGACTGAAATGGTTACGAAAATGAAACTAATGGACTGAAATGGCAATTTTTAAACTAATGGACTGAAACCGTTATTTTTGACAAACCTCAGGGACGAAAACAGTAATTAACTCTATATATTATAATAGGGTTAGAATTTACAAAGAAATTGTATTTTTGTAGGAAGACTAGAAAGTCATCTTAGCCACTAGATTGTGTAATGAATCGCTTGAATCAAATGGGGAAATCATAATCCAATAAAGTACATAATTTGAATTAAGAGTAATATTCTTTTCTATCTCCTCAATCTTCCTGTAACACCCCGTGTTTTCACGAGTGAAAGTCAAAGTCAAGGTCAAAGTCAACGACCGATTTCGCGCGACATGACCCGTAGAATTGTTTGTATGATATTTAGATTATGTGGAGTAAATGTCGTACATTGCAATAATCGAATCATGCTAACCATATTTCAATCGACCTACGACTGTGAACGATAGGAAGTAACAATGCGATAAAGTTAATCAAGCTATGCTAATCAAATCGACATCAAATCGTAACTCGAGCTGTGTATTTTACTTGTCATTATATGTGTGTGCGTGCCTTACGTGTTACCTGTGCATGTTTATTTTATGTTAGTTTATGTTGGGATAATCAAGCGAACTCAATCGAACTCGAAGTCTAACGCGAATCCAAACGAACCCGAACCCGAATTCCGAGTCGAACCCTATAAGAAGTAGTTGGGACTGAAAGTAATTTAATTAGGAAACCCTATCGAATCGCTCGCAAATCAAAGCCGAATCAACATCGCACCGAACACACCAAAGGAGGTGGCGTCCGCGCGGATAACCTATCCGGGTGCGTGCCATGCGCACGGCTCACCCTTTCCCTTTTTGGCATCCTATAAATACACGGGTCACTCTCCACTTTTTCCACTTTTGGCAAGTGACGTCCGAACCACACGCATTCTTCACCTTTTCGCAGATTTCTCTCAATCCAGGTAAGATCTTGCACTAATTCTTGTACATCTTTGATCACTACACCATTCTACACATTTCCATCTTTCAAATCTTCACTTTCAACCAAGAAATCATCCGGATTCGAGGTATTCACGGGTGACGTCATCATGAAGTTCATAAGAACTTCATGCTTGGCTTCATTCCACCAAGAATATCTCAGATCTAAACGATTTCTACAAGTTTTTACAATAACTTCACCTAGATCTAAACTTTTCTAAGGATAAAAGAGCTGAAAGAAATAAACCTAAGTTCTCTCCTTCTTTTACCCTTAAAACCGGTACGAATCCGATCAGTCCTAGTGTTTTACTCGTCAATAGTGATGCCCTAGTTCTAGATCCGGAGTCCTACCCATAGACAACTGATTTCGGAGTAACCGGGATGACCGTTCTGAGTCGCCGACAGGCCGAGTTAGGGTGGTTCCTGACCAGTCTAGTCACGCGGGTGAGAACACAACTCCAAGTGGTTGCCACGTAATCAGAACGTCTCGGTAAACGATAACAGAAACCAAGTGTAGACGAACGGAACAACCAGACCAGTTGTCCGCACGGACAAGCTATCCGCACGGACTAGCTGTCCGCACGGACGAGCCGTACGCACGTACAGGCCATACGTACGTACGGGTCATACGCACGGGTTGTCATCCGCACGGACTACCCTTGGGACCCACTTTCCAAACAAGGTTTGAGTATCGACGAACGAGCAATCCGGACGGACGACCTCTGAATGGACTACTCTTCGGATCATGAGACACTAAGGCCTTAAAACGAAAACCAAACAATCTTCATCTGCACGGCCAAGCCGTACGCACAGACAGGCTATCCGGACGGATTGTCTCTGCCCGCGCGCACAGGCTGCCCGCACGGACTACCATACGCACGGACTGCCGTCCGCGCGATCGGCTTGAAAGGTAGAAACACTTTGGTGTTTTCTAAATGCTACAACGAAAACTCCAAAGCACAAGCCATCATACACAAACACATCTTAGGAAGAAACAATCCACTTGAACATTTATCCACACAAGCCCTTTAACCGTACGGATAAGACGTCCGCACGTACAACTAGTCCGCACGGGTTACCACCCGCACGGACAGTCACACGCACGGATGGCTTACCCGGATGGATCACCATCCGCACGCATCACCATCCGCACGGATAGGTCATGCGCACGGATGACTTCTACTCACGGATAACTGATCCGCACGATCAGTCATCCTACCCACTCTCATTTGTACTGTTTCACGCGTCGCTTATCGTTACGTTATCGAATCTATTCAGGCTAATCGTACTCGCTGTAAAGCGCTCCCTTCAATCCATATCGCTGTGAGTATACTCGAACCCTTTTTGCTTTTAGCACTTTTGGGTGTTACATACGTTACAACTATTCAAACTACAACTATCACACTTCTCAAGCTATTTTAACGCTTAACCATTAATGCATGTTATACGTGGCTTATGAATGCTTGTTGTTATGTTTACACATGGAATGCTGTCTACCTGCCTTAGCAACGATAGTACTATAGTTTGGACTCAGCACCCGTTCATACGGGGGTTGTTAAGGATCTTTTACTTGCATGGATTACAGTGGTAATCGTGTATTGCGAACTGCCTCAGGCAGTCAACCCGCAGTCATTGGTATCGATGGATCTATGTCGATAACTAACGTGCTTCATTTCTCTATGTGTACGTGCTGGTTATGCGTAAACGAATTCGAACTCTATATGCTATTATCAAACTTGTATGCTCACCTTTACATTTTATGTATTGACATTATTTTAACGTATGTGACAGGTGCTTAGGACGCATATGTGGTAGGAGTTGGAAGCTAGAATAAAGCTTTAGAGCCCAACAAATAGTTGTCTGTAGATAACTTGTTAGGGGTCTCTAGAAGCAGATAAACAATTGCTACTTATTTAAATCTGAGTTGTCGGAACAGAGTATTTGTTTTGATGTTGTCTGTAATAACTTGTTTGACTATTTATGTTACGGTATGGGACGTAATGTTTACTTAAATGGTAATGATAGTTGTTATGGAAACTTCTGGACAATCTGTTTCGCTCAGTGTCGCGCCCCGATGATTCCGCCATCGGTTGGGGTGTGACAGATTGGTATCAGAGCCATAACTATAGGGAATTAGGCAAGACTCGACCTAGTCCGGGTCGAAGTCTTAGAGACCTAGACTATAGTTAAGAACCAACAGACTAACTCACACGTTTGCGTAAACTCGCTGCTATCACTCACTTTTTCCATCATTGCACTCGAATTTTCAAGTTGTGAACAGGTAATGAGGCCGAGAATAGGTGTGAAAACCGCAAACTCTCGACTAAAGTTGCCTATCCAGCTTGCGTTTTAGCTACAAACAAGGGGAATTATACCAAATCAGGAGTGAAATCCATATTTTGATGAATAATCTCCTCAACTTTTATCAAAAACGAGGACGGAAGTTGCAAGATAGGGGTGAAACCCTAACCTTGACGACTCGTCCCGCTTTTATACAAAACTCCGCCAAAGTTCGATGGACTCCAACGGTCTAAAAACACAATCTAACCAATGGGAATTGCGCCAGCGCCCAAGAATCGAGGCAAAGGCATAGTCCTGGAGGTCGTTGTGCAGGATCCTTGTGAATAGTCGAACCACTTTGGCTAGTCGCAGTCTATTAGCCGCAGACAATCTACCTTCGATTTATTGATCTTTATGAAAATTTTATGCATTTTTCTGTTCTTTGTTAACGTTTTGAGGTACTATTGGTTTCAACTCGACACTATTGCTTCTGCTAAAACACAAAACCCACACAACTCATCGCTAGCGAATCGACAATAGGAGCAGTTGGAATACTTTGTACGCTCGTAGGTACTTTTAGTAACTAAGTATATGTGTTTCTTGATGTTATGCTTATGTGATTAGGAATATCGTAAATATGTGCTCTATGTGATTATGTGACTTTGTGACTATATGCGTTTGCATGGTACGTGTTACTGAGCTTTAGTAGTAGTAGACGTGTGAGGTGAGATTCGAATACATGTGTTGAGTTCCATGGCGATGTCTATTGCAGACAATGTTGTCTGGATCCCGTCATCAACTCTCTCGCCAGGAAAAGAGGGACAGACGCCTTGCTTCCATCGTCGCGAAAGCTGTAGCAAAGGCTGTGAGCGGTGTCTGCGAGAATGCCAGCAAATCATCCGAGGAATCGCGGACTGAGGGTCCTAAAGCTGCTGCGAGACCTTTCAGTTTCAAACAATTCAAGTCATGTGGGCCGAAAGAATTCACAGGCGAAGGAGGTCCTACTGCTCTATTCCACTGGTTTGACTCTATCGAGGTTACTCTGCGACAAAGCGGTTGCCCTGATGACCTTCGAACTCTGAACGCTACCGGCGTCTTTCAGTCCCGTGCCTTGGACTGGTGGACGGCCGAGAGGAACAAGAGAGGGAATGATGCAGCTTACGGTTTGTCGTGGGATGAACTCAAGGAGGTCATGCTGGAGGAATTCTGCCCTCCTCACGAGCGACAAAAGCTTGAAGATGAATTCTGGCACATACATCAGAAGGATGGAGACAATGCTGGCCTTATTGCTCGCTTCAAACAGCTCAGCATTATCTGTCCTGACCAAGTCAAGACCCCTGAGATGACCATCAAGAAGTACATCCGAGCTTTACCCGACTGCGTCGCTGATTTCGTGCAAGCGGCCAAGACTGCCACGATCGAAGAAACCTATCTGCTGGACGCTGAGATCAATGACAAAAGGGTCAAGGCTGGGGTGTGGGATAAAACCTCCAAGCATCTGCATCAAGCCACTACTGCTACACCAACTGCTGAACCCACGTCGTCAAGCTCCAAGAGAAAGAACAAGAGAAAGAACAGCTCCACCAACAAGAACTGTGCGATTTCTGCTGCACCGATCCAAGCTGTACCTGCTCAACAGCGTCAAGTAGTGGCGCCTGTGGCCAATGCACCGCCTGCAAAGCGTGCATATACTGGGCCACACCCACTCTGCCCTACTTGCACCTATCATCACCCGACTGCTATTCAATGCCGCTTCTGTGCTCATTGCAACGTCTACGACCACTTTACTGCCAACTGCCGTATTCGTCAAGCTCCTGCCAATCAAGCTCTACTCGCTGCCCCACAGGGTCAACAAGCTCATCCGGCACCCGCAGTCAAAGCCAGAGCATGCTTCACATGTGGCGACCCGAACCATTTCGCCAACATGTGCCCGAACAGGGTGGTGAAACAAGAACCCCAGCAGCAACCACAGCAACAGCAACAGCAGCAGCAACAGGCCGCACGTGCCAGAACTTTCAATCTCAACGTGCGTCAAGCCCAGGCCGACAACAACGTGGTAAATGGTACGTTCCTTGTGAATGGTATTTATGCTTCATGTTTGTTTGATACTGGAGCCGATAGTTGCTTTGTGTCACTCGAATTTGAGAAACTCCTTAGTCGTAAACGTTCTCGACTCTCCTCTGCCTTTGATGTTGAAGTCGCTACCGGAAGAACCGTCGCCGTAAACTCCGTTATTCGTGATTGCACTCTCGAGCTCAACAATCACATCTTCTCGATCGATCTTATTCCAATGCAATTAGGAAGCTTTGATGTCATAGTAGGCATGGACTTTCTTCGCGAAAACCACGCCGAAGTTGTGTGCTTCGATAAAATGATTCGTTTTTCGCTCGCCAACGGTGATTCGTTGTGTGTTTATGGTGATACTACTTCGAAGGGTCTCAAGCTTATGTCATGCCTACAAGCTAGCAAGTATCTCCGTAAGGAATACATGGCTTTCTTGGCTCATGTCGTAGCAGCGGAGAAGGAAAAAAAAGAGAAGAAGAAAGTAAAAGACGTTCCAGTGGTTCGAGAATTTCCTCAAGTTTTTCCAGAGGATCTTCCCGGACTACCTCCGAAGCGTGATATTGATTTTCGCATTGATCTCATTCCTGGAGCCAATCATATCGCCAGAGCTCCTTATCGACTCGCGCCGTCCGAAATGCGCGAACTCTCAACCCAACTCCAGGAGTTATGTAACACCTCAGAATTTCGTGTTCAATAATAAAACGACACGTGTCATGTCAGACAAAACGCGTTGTAAACTCGGATTTTTAATAAAGATGATTCGGTAGGATTTAAAGTGGCGTCATGTTAAACTGTTACCTCTGAACGACCTAAATTATAAATCCCAAGACCCGATTAAATATTATACCCATCTTTTATTACCCTCGATGCGGAAAATTATTTCTAATAATGGATGTGATAAAGCATGATGTGATCCCACAAATAATTTGAGTGGTACACCGATGTTTTCGGATCTGGTTAATGCATTCAAATTGAAACAAGTTCAATGGTAGGGTATTACACAGTATCATACACTGAAAAAGGGTCCTATAATTGATAAATGAGGTCTAATTGTCGTGCAAGTTGATACCTTTCCAAAACTTCAACAAACAACAACAAATTTTGGCTCAGAACAGTGCTAGCGCACCGCTACATATGTAGCGTAACGGTGTGCTACCTTGATTAAGTCAAAATGCCCTGAATAGCGGGCTAGCGCACCGCTACATTTGTAGCGTAACGGTGCGCTAGCGGTGTACCCAGCATCAGAAACAGACAGCAACCTGTAATTCGCGATTGTGACTTGTTTCACCGGTTTTCTTGCATGTGCATGAACCTTAGACTCCCCTAAGCAGTAGGGACAAGTGTTTAACGATTATGGAATGTTGTAGACCTTGTTGTCAAAGAATCATGGTGCCTTGGGCACTATATAAGCTCATAAGTTGCAACCCATTTGATCATTCCATTCTCATTCACTTCTGCTCAAATTGTGGAGTATCCAAGCTGATCAAAGGACTTCCTAAACATCAATTAATCAGTTGGTAAGTCTCTAATCCCTTCTCAATTAATACTAGTCTCTTAATTAGCTTAAAAGTCAAAATATCATGCTTAACGTTTGACTTCATAATTAAGTATCGATAGCTCAGGCGTATGTCAAATTTAACGTACCATTAGATAGGTAATTATATGGGTATTAAACCCTTGTAAAGGCACATACCGAATCCAGACCTAACTAGGTCGTTTGTCGGGTCAAACGTTGACCGAAAAAGTCAACAGAAATACAAAATGCAATTTAATGCACAATTAATGATCCGAAAGGTGTGCAACCTGTTTTAACCTTAATATAACATGGTAACAAGTATGAAAACTTGTCTACGCTTGCCCGACTCGACAAATTTCTGTTTAAACCCGGTTCGGAACCGAAAGGCGCAAAACTTTGACTTTTGCGTTGACTTCGGTTCTGACCCGTTTTAGTTGGAATTAGACATGCCTTAAAGTCTCATTAGGATTGGGTTGCATGTTAGTATAAGTCTCTGTACTTGTTTCGTTGATTATCCGATGCATGCACATGTTTCCGTTAATCGCTTAAATTGGACCGTAATGCCCTTATGACCTTACAACGAGAATTTTGAAAATGTGGAAGTACAATAATCTTAATTACTGATTATTTAGCATGTACGTAAATTTTCACGTCAATCGGAGGTCTAGATTAGGAGATATGCGCATTAGCGTAAATAATAAGCTTTTTATTAATTAAACGGCGCGATTAGCGCATAGCCTATCTAAACCCGATTTTCGGTACCAAAACTTTTACCCACTGATGTTAAATAATATTTTAGGATTTTTGAAGATTTTTAATTATTTTTAAACTGATCTTAAGCTAGGCTTATCGCATTGATTCGGTTAATACCGAATATGCCCTTTTAAGCCATAAAACGAATTTTACGAATCCGTTTGATACCAATCCAATTGCCACTGATTTAAAATAATAAATAGAGTGTTATGAGCCTGTTTTGCTGATCAGAAAACTCAGAATGGTATTTTAAACCGTACGTCGCTTAAAACGGCTTCATACGCGTATTAAACGCATAATTTGGGTTTAAAACCATTTTGGGAAATGAGACTCTTCACCAACTGTTGTGGTCTGTTAAAATTAATAATTTTGCTGATTAAATCAGACCCATATCTCAGAAGTATAATAAATCTCTTTTATAACCCTTAAAATGACCAAAATACCCCTACGGGGCGTATTTAGGGATTAAACTCGTTATGGGCATTATGGAAGATATCATAATGATATCACAACATATTTAAAGCGTATTAACTTAGGAAACCTGTTCGCGACCCTTTCGGTTACCCGTTATGCATTATACGCGTTCGGTTCGGTTTATGTAACTAGTTTGCATAAACTAGCCGAAACGGGTCAAACGATATCATTTTTATCTCAAAATCCAGAATGTGAATAGTAAACCCATATTAAACAAGTCCTCAAACTTGTCGGGTCTAAATCACATTCTATCCGGTCTTCGCTTAATCGTGCGTACGAACCGTATCATTAAAACTGACCGGTCTAAGCTTAAGCTTAATTAAAGGCCCGTTAGTATTCTAATAGGTTATATTAAACCTTCGTTCCAGATTAGGAGAACCAGTAAAAGCTATCTGCAATTTATTCGATTAAGGATTTATACTTGCAAAGGTAAATACTTTTAACTTATTTTCCCTATACGGGCTTGGGTTACGGTACATAGCGTACCGCTTGATCGGGCATCAAATCTTCCACGCTTAGTGGTTAATTGAATAATTTGATCGGCTCGTTTTAAACAGATGTGCTTACTTTACAGCCTTTGGGGGGGTTAATGACCATGTCCCGGATATCCTCGGCATTATCTTACGAGATTGCCACGACCTGAGCACGGGGTGTAGGCGTACTCCCGTGTATAACTCACTTACAGTGGTGTGTCTATTGATCTTTAACCCGGATACATTCCGGGCTACTGAACGCATAAGTAACACGTAATTCGTTCACAAGATTATTATATTATCAAAATAATTCTCCCAAGTTAAATAAAATGTTTATGCCATGTGCATCCAAACCAATTTTCAATCATTTTACAAAATGAGTCAGTTGAATGTATTTACCAGTGTAAACTGACGTATTTTCCCAAAAAGATTAAATGCAGGTACTAGGCGAAATAGGCTGGGAGTCTCCTAAGCATCACTAGAAGTCTCGCAAACTTAAGATGCCGAAGTCTGTTGAACCATAAACAATATTTTTATTATTCGATCCTACTGTGGATAAACACCGGATAATTGTGACTTTGTTTACAATAAATAAATTCGGTTGTATCTTATTTAAATTTGCTTCCGCTGTGCATTATTATATTGTGTTGTTTGACTATTACGTTGCCAACCACGTCACGATACTCCCCCACCGGGCCCACCGGTGACACGTGGAAATCGGGGTGTGACAGGTTGGTATCAGAGCCAACACTGAGTGAATTAAACACTAGCCTTTTGTGTTTAATCTCAGTTACACAATTGCACATATCTAAACTTTTGAGTCTAGACTTATAACCTAGGACAAATTCCACCTTATTCGGTTTTTGTTTTGTCCTTTAAATTTTATATTGTGTTATTGTTATCTTATGCCTTATTGACAGGAATAACAAAGATGCCTCCGAGATTCTTGCGTACGCGAGGACGCGGAAAGGGGCCGGTAGCCGCCCCCAACGATCACGAAGCAGGACCTTCGAATACACGAGGTCCTATCCCCGCCGAGAGTGATGGTACTCGACGGAACCAGAGAGGTCTCTTTCAACCGGCAAGACGGTCGACTTCGAATAGCTCGACGACTCCCGCTCAAGACTCCTACGGGCCACAATCAGAAAATGAGCCTGGAGACTCACACCATTCGTACATACCGTTACAGCGATCAATGTCGCACCGCCCTTTTGGAGACCCCACTCCATTCTTTCAAGGCCGGTTTAACCCGACAGATTATATACAAGAACCAGTGGGTTTTAACCCATTGGGACCGGAGGACCATTTCTCTGGGGGCAATGATATGGACGAGGAAGACGACCCCATCGAGCCCGCATCAGGAACTCCCAACCATCCCATCGAGGTCTCGGATAGTTCCATTTATCACGGACCACCCTATAATGGTCCAGATAGCTTCCAGGCTATCTTTACTCAGCACGAATGGTACTATACACCTTCTCACCATTCGTCGCCGCATGTACAACAGCAGCCTCACTATTCTTCGCCTCATGAGCAGCAGCAGCAGCATCATCAAGATTCCTCTGGGAATCACCAGTTTGTGGCAGTTACGCCACCGCCTCCACCGCCACCAGTTCAGCCGGCGCCTCCTCACCCGCAAAGACGTATGAGAACAGGAGCCCGGATGTCTACACGAAGAGAAGAGTTTCATTTCAGCTCTCCTCTACAATCAAGTGGCAGAAATTATCAGCCGCTTCCAGAAGATCCACAAATGGGTGGACCATCAAACCCCTTCGCGCAGCAACCGCCACCAATGGGTTTCGATAATCAGATACCAGCATACACGGGTCCTTCGATGTATAACCCGTTTGAGCCACCGACCCACACTAACCCCGGTTACGCTGAAGCCGACCCATACCTGGTAGCTGCTAATTACAACGCTCTTAACCCTGATGGACCGTATGGAGGTCCTTGGGGAGTAGGGTACCCAGTCCAGGGGTACCAGATACCTACACAACCCCCGTTTTACCAACAACCCCCGCCGTCTCTACAAATGTCGCCACCACTGCATCAGGAGATCCTGCAAAGTATTAGAGAAGTACGACATGAGGCACGGGAAGATCGACGGCGTAACCAGGGGATGTTCAAGACCTTGACGAACTTAATCAAGGGAAAGAGCAAGAAGGATCAGTAAATCCTTTATGTGTGTATGTCTACTTTAAAATTAAGTCCCTGTGAGGACATTTATGTGTGTATGTAGTCCCTACGTGGACATTTATCTTTGTACCTAGTCCCTGCGAGGACATCTATTTATCTTTATACCTAGTCCCTGCGAGGACATCTCTTTATCTCTGTACCTAGTCCCTGCGAGGACTTGTGTTTTAAATTAACCCTGCGTGGGTAAGTACTTGTTTAGCCCCTACGTGGGAAATGGTTTGTTTGAAAAGACCCGTTTAGGGCAACATGTAACCTATGTATAATTAAATGGAATGTTTGTTTTATAAATTTCATGTTTGCCATTATGTGCATATATATAAATTATAGATGAAATAAATAAATTAAAATCATTCCTTTTAAATCTGCCTAGTAATTATTCAATTAAGAATCTTTAAGTGTGAAACCTAGCCTCGTGTCAAATATAAGACCGGGCCAAAATGGTAAGACCTGTTTAAAAGATTCAAATCCCTGTTAACATCTTAAAACATGTTAACACTCCTGGCAGAAGTGATTCGTTAAATCACATGTCATTTATATATATATAAGGATTCTTTAGAAGATTCCTAATCCAGTTTAATGATCTCTGAATCCTGGATTTACATCATCAATTAAGATGATCATATTTAACCATACGTAGTAATATAGTGCCTACGGGCCTTGCTCATTTCTACATGAGCCAAAAGACAGTGGTAGCTATGACTCCCTGTCTAATAAAGGTAATGAACTAGGTTCAAACCTTAAAGGTCTTGATTCTCTGAAATCATAGCTTATAATTTAAATTGTCCATGTGACCAAGCCTTATGTGCTAATATATATTGTTATTGTTTATGTTTAGGATAAATTTTAATTGAAATCCTAAATTAATACGATTAATAAGTTAACCAAATATGGTCTCTGTTTACCATGGTTAACGAGTTACCCTAAGGGGTAATTCCATAATAAACTCCCAAATAAATTATTGTCCTTGTTTTCTGCAACAGTTCAATACAAATGGCTAACTCTAATGAAGTCAATAGCCATCCTGTGGAGCCGAATGAGAACGCCCAGATTACATTAACGGGTGCCGAGTTAAAAGCAATCATTGATGGCGCTGTCACTCAAGCCTTGGATAGGCAATATGATGAATACAGTGGTACCCGGAGTAGGACCCACTCTGTGTCACACACAAAGCCAAGGACACATTCTGAGGCTCATAACAAGCCTCCTCCCAAGAAGAACGGACCCAAGAAAGACGGTGATGACCGTCAGTCCACCAACAATCAAAGTGACCCATCCCAGCATTTGGTACTGCATCAAGGACCCCGTAACAAGGGTTGCACTTACAAATACTTCGTGTCTTGCAAGCCCCGGGATTTTACAGGGGAAAAGGGGGCCGTTGATTGCATGACTTGGCTGGATGAAATGGACACAGTGGTGGACATCAGCGGGTGCGCTGAGCGGGATATTGTTAAGTTTGTGTCGCAGTCCTTCAAAGGTGAAGCATTGGCTTGGTGGAGATCTCTGATGGAGGCCTCCGGAAAGATTCCGTTGTATAGCATGACGTGGGATCAATTCATTGCCCTGATCAAAGATAATTTCTGCCCTCAACATGAGGTGGAAAAGATAGAATATGACTTTCTGTCATTGGTGATGAAAAACCTCGACTGCCAAGCTTACCTGACAAGCTTCAATACGCTGTCCAGGTTGGTTCCCTACCTAGTAACCCCTGAGCCAAAGAGGATCGCTCGTTTTATTGGTGGTTTGGAACCCGAGATCAAGGCCAGTGTAAAAGCTTCTCGGCCAGTTACCTTCAGGTCTGTAACTGATCTTTCTTTATCCCTCACACTGGATGCGGTCCGACAGAGATCGCTGAGGAATAAAGATGTTGAGAAGAGGAAGCGAGAAGATGATGGTTCGCGTAGGTCGAACAAGAATCACCGTGGGAACGGTGATAACAAGAAGGGATCCGAGTCGAGGAAGGATGGGCATAAGTCTGATGAGAAGCCCAGGTGTAAAACTTGCAAGAAACAGCACTATGGAAAGTGCAGACTAGAGTCGAGCTCACGGACTCAGTCGAAATCCTTTGCTTGTGGGATTTGCAAGTCCACGGACCATAAAACCTTGGATTGCAAGAAAATGAAAGATGCGACGTGCTACCGTTGCAGTGAGAAGGGCCATATAAAGACTAACTGCCCCAAGAACAACAAGAAGCCTGAGGAGGCTAAGAAGACTAACGCCAGAGTCTTCAGGATGGATGCGCAGGAGGCTGTGCAAGATGATAACGTCATAACAGGTACATTCCTTGTAAATGATGTCTTTGCAAGAGTACTTTTTGATTCAGGCGCAGATAAGTCTTTCGTGGATCATAAGTTTTGTGAATTGTTGAATTTACCTGTCAAAACCCTAAGCATAAACTATGAGGTAGAGTTAGCAGATGGTACCATAGAAACCGTCTCTACTGTGTTAGATGGATGTACTATATCCATTAAGAACCATTCTTTTCCTCTGTCTCTACTTCCGTTTAAATTAGCTGGTTTTGACATAGTTCTGTGTATGGACTGGTTATCTCATAACCAGGCCCAAATCGTCTGTAAACAAAAACAGGTAGTGATAAAGACTCCGTCTGGTGAGTCACTTACCATTCGGGGAGATACCCAGTACGGACTGCCTGAGCAGGTGACTATGCTCAAGGCTTCCAAGTGTTTGAAGAGGGGATGTGTCATCTACATGGCGCAGGTGATTATTGATGAGCCTAAACCGAAGTTAGAAGACATCCCTGTCATTTCTGAGTACCCAGAAGTGTTTCCTGAAGATCTACTTGGAATACCACCAGATAGACAAGTCGAATTCAGGATCGATATCATTCCCGGAGCGGCACCAGTTGCCAGAGCACCGTACAGATTGGCACCCACCGAAATGAAGGAGTTGCGGACGCAGCTAGATGAACTGCTGGCTAAGGGTTTCATTCGACCTAGTTCATCTCCTTGGGGAGAGCCAATCCTGTTTGTCAAGAAGAAGGATGGGTCGATGCGTCTGTGCATCGACTATCGCGAGCTTAATAAAGTCACGATCAAGAATAGGTATCCGTTGCCCAGAATCGACGATTTGTTCGATCAACTTCAAGGGGCAAGTTACTTCTCAAAGATTGATCTGAGGTCAGGCTACCATCAGTTGAAGGTTAAGGATGAAGACGTTCACAAGACTGCATTTAGGACTCGTTATGGTCACTACGAGTTCCTAGTGATACCTTTTGGGCTCACTAATGCACCAGCCGCGTTCATGGATCTCATGAATCGCGTCTGCAAGCCTTACTTAGATAAATTTGTTATCGTCTTCATCGATGACATCCTTATTTATTCTAAGAATCAAGCTGACCATGAGAAACACCTTCGGTGCATTCTCAAACTTTTACATCACGAGAAACTCTATGCCAAATTTTCCAAGTGTGAATTTTGGCTACGAGAAGTCCAATTTCTTGGACATGTGGTCAGTGAGAGTGGTATCCAAGTGGATCCCGCTAAAGTAGAAGCTGTTATGAATTGGCAAGAGCCAAAGACGCCTACGGAGATACGTAGCTTCCTGGGATTGGCAGGATATTACAGGCGTTTCATCGAAAATTTTTCAAGGATTGCTGCACCCCTAACTTCTCTGACTAAGAAAAAGATTAAGTTCGTTTGGGGCCCTAAGCAGCAAGAAGCATTCGATATTCTCAAACAGAAGTTGAGCAACGCTCCTGTGCTTACTTTACCTGAAGGCACTGAAGAGTTCGTAGTTTACTGCGATGCTTCACACACCGGCATGGGGTGTGTGCTTATGCAGAAAGGCAAGGTTATTGCCTATGCATCGCGACAGTTAAAGGTGCATGAGAAGAATTACACCACCCATGACTTGGAGTTGGGTGCCGTTGTATTCGCACTAAAACTGTGGAGGCATTATCTTTATGGAATCAAGTTTGTGATCTTTTCTGATCACAAGAGCCTCCAGCATCTGTTTAATCAGAAAGAATTAAACATGAGGCAACGCCGTTGGATGGAGACTCTGAATGATTATGATTGTGAAATCAAATACCATCCCGGCAAAGCGAATGTAGTCGCTGATGCCTTGAGCAGAAAGGAAAGGGTTAAACCCATTCGAATTAACGCCAAGCGTATGGAGATAAAGAACAGTTTGATAGAAAGGGTGTTAGCTGCACAGAAGGAAGCTGTGTTGGAAGCTAACTACCCAAATGAAAAGTTAGGAGTAACTGAGGAGCAGTTAACTCTTAGCAAAGACGGAATTCTAAGATTAAATGGGCGAATATGGGTTCCGATTTACGGAGGACTTCGTGATGTTATCCTCCAGGAAGCCCATAGTTCCAAATACTCCGTTCATCCTGGAGCTGATAAGATGTACCAGGATTTAAAGGCAAATTATTGGTGGATAGGCTTGAAAAAGTCTGTAGCCGCCCATGTAGCAAAATGCTTGACGTGTGCGCAAGTCAAAGCCGAGCATCAGAAACCGTCAGGTTTGCTACAACAGCCAGAACTTCCTACGTGGAAGTGGGAAATGGTAACTATGGATTTTATTACCAAGTTACCCAAGACGAGGAAAGGAAATGATACAATATGGGTTATAGTTGACCGACTGACTAAGTCAGCTCATTTCTTACCCATCAAGGAGACTTATAGCTCCGATATGTTAGCCCAGTTATACGTTGATAAGATTGTAGCCTTACACGGCATACCTGTAGCTATTATCTCTGATAGAGATACTAGGTACACGTCACATTTTTGGAAGAGCTTCCAGCAATCTTTGGGCACACGTTTGAACTTTAGTACGGCTTACCATCCTCAGACAGACGGTCAGAGTGAGCGTACTATTCAAACGTTGGAAGACATGCTACGTGCATGTGCGATCGATTTGGGAGGTAGCTGGGATAAGAAGCTACCATTGATCGAATTCTCCTACAACAATAGCTACCATACCAGCATAAAGGCTGCGCCTTTTGAGGCATTATACGGTAGAAAGTGTAGATCGCCAGTTTGTTGGGCGGAAGTTGGAGAAGTCCAGTTATCAGGACCAGAGATTGTGTTTGAAACGACGGACAAGATTGTCCAGATTCGTAACAATCTCCAAGCTGCCCGGAATAGGCAGAAGAGTTACGCTAATCCAAATCGTAAGGATTTTCACTTCGAAGTAGGTGAAAAAGTCCTACTAAAAGTGTCACCCTGGAAAGGAGTGATGCGATTTGGTAAGAAAGGCAAGCTAAGCCCGAGATACATAGGACCTTTCGAGGTTATCGAACGTGTCGGGTCAGTTGCCTATAAGTTGAACTTACCAGAAGAGCTCAGTGGAATTCACAACGTGTTCCACATTTGCAATCTAAAGAAGTGTTCCGCTGACGAAACACATGTCATGCCACATACAGATGTGCAAATTGACGCGAGCTTAAAGTTTGTTGAAAAACCTTTGTCGATTGAAGATCGACAGGTAAGGAAGCTTCGAAGGAAGCATATACCTTTTGTAAAGGTCAAATGGGATGCCCGTAGAGGTCCAGATTTCACGTGGGAGGTTGAATCCACGATGAAAGAAAAGTACCCTTACTTGTTTCAGTAAATCTCGGGTCGAGATTTATTTAAGGGGGTGAGGATGTAACACCTCAGAATTTCGTGTTCAATAATAAAACGACACGTGTCATGTCAGACAAAACGCGTTGTAAACTCGGATTTTTAATAAAGATGATTCGGTAGGATTTAAAGTGGCGTCATGTTAAACTGTTACCTCTGAACGACCTAAATTATAAATCCCAAGACCCGATTAAATATTATACCCATCTTTTATTACCCTCGATGCGGAAAATTATTTCTAATAATGGATGTGATAAAGCATGATGTGATCCCACAAATAATTTGAGTGGTACACCGATGTTTTCGGATCTGGTTAATGCATTCAAATTGAAACAAGTTCAATGGTAGGGTATTACACAGTATCATACACTGAAAAAGGGTCCTATAATTGATAAATGAGGTCTAATTGTCGTGCAAGTTGATACCTTTCCAAAACTTCAACAAACAACAACAAATTTTGGCTCAGAACAGTGCTAGCGCACCGCTACATATGTAGCGTAACGGTGCGCTACCTTGATTAAGTCAAAATGCCCTGAATAGCGGGCTAGCGCACCGCTACATTTGTAGCGTAACGGTGCGCTAGCGGTGTACCCAGCATCAGAAACAGACAGCAACCTGTAATTCGCGATTGTGACTTGTTTCACCGGTTTTCTTGCATGTGCATGAACCTTAGACTCCCCTAAGCAGTAGGGACAAGTGTTTAACGATTATGGAATGTTGTAGACCTTGTTGTCAAAGAATCATGGTGCCTTGGGCACTATATAAGCTCATAAGTTGCAACCCATTTGATCATTCCATTCTCATTCACTTCTGCTCAAATTGTGGAGTATCCAAGCTGATCAAAGGACTTCCTAAACATCAATTAATCAGTTGGTAAGTCTCTAATCCCTTCTCAATTAATACTAGTCTCTTAATTAGCTTAAAAGTCAAAATATCATGCTTAACGTTTGACTTCATAATTAAGTATCGATAGCTCAGGCGTATGTCAAATTTAACGTACCATTAGATAGGTAATTATATGGGTATTAAACCCTTGTAAAGGCACATACCGAATCCAGACCTAACTAGGTCGTTTGTCGGGTCAAACGTTGACCGAAAAAGTCAACAGAAATACAAAATGCAATTTAATGCACAATTAATGATCCGAAAGGTGTGCAACCTGTTTTAACCTTAATATAACATGGTAACAAGTATGAAAACTTGTCTACGCTTGCCCGACTCGACAAATTTCTGTTTAAACCCGGTTCGGAACCGAAAGGCGCAAAACTTTGACTTTTGCGTTGACTTCGGTTCTGACCCGTTTTAGTTGGAATTAGACATGCCTTAAAGTCTCATTAGGATTGGGTTGCATGTTAGTATAAGTCTCTGTACTTGTTTCGTTGATTATCCGATGCATGCACATGTTTCCGTTAATCGCTTAAATTGGACCGTAATGCCCTTATGACCTTACAACGAGAATTTTGAAAATGTGGAAGTACAATAATCTTAATTACTGATTATTTAGCATGTACGTAAATTTTCACGTCAATCGGAGGTCTAGATTAGGAGATATGCGCATTAGCGTAAATAATAAGCTTTTTATTAATTAAACGGCGCGATTAGCGCATAGCCTATCTAAACCCGATTTTCGGTACCAAAACTTTTACCCACTGATGTTAAATAATATTTTAGGATTTTTGAAGATTTTTAATTATTTTTAAACTGATCTTAAGCTAGGCTTATCGCATTGATTCGGTTAATACCGAATATGCCCTTTTAAGCCATAAAACGAATTTTACGAATCCGTTTGATACCAATCCAATTGCCACTGATTTAAAATAATAAATAGAGTGTTATGAGCCTGTTTTTCTGATCAGAAAACTCAGAATGGTATTTTAAACCGTACGTCGCTTAAAACGGCTTCATACGCGTATTAAACGCATAATTTGGGTTTAAAACCATTTTGGGAAATGAGACTCTTCACCAACTGTTGTGGTCTGTTAAAATTAATAATTTTGCTGATTAAATCAGACCCATATCTCAGAAGTATAATAAATCTCTTTTATAACCCTTAAAATGACCAAAATACCCCTACGGGGCGTATTTAGGGATTAAACTCGTTATGGGCATTATGGAAGATATCATAATGATATCACAACATATTTAAAGCGTATTAACTTAGGAAACCTGTTCGCGACCCTTTCGGTTACCCGTTATGCATTATACGCGTTCGGTTCGGTTTATGTAACTAGTTTGCATAAACTAGCCGAAACGGGTCAAACGATATCATTTTTATCTCAAAATCCAGAATGTGAATAGTAAACCCATATTAAACAAGTCCTCAAACTTGTCGGGTCTAAATCACATTCTATCCGGTCTTCGCTTAATCGTGCGTACGAACCGTATCATTAAAACTGACCGGTCTAAGCTTAAGCTTAATTAAAGGCCCGTTAGTATTCTAATAGGTTATATTAAACCTTCGTTCCAGATTAGGAGAACCAGTAAAAGCTATCTGCAATTTATTCGATTAAGGATTTATACTTGCAAAGGTAAATACTTTTAACTTATTTTCCCTATACGGGCTTGGGTTACGGTACATAGCGTACCGCTTGATCGGGCATCAAATCTTCCACGCTTAGTGGTTAATTGAATAATTTGATCGGCTCGTTTTAAACAGATGTGCTTACTTTACAGCCTTTGGGGGGGTTAATGACCATGTCCCGGATATCCTCGGCATTATCTTACGAGATTGCCACGACCTGAGCACGGGGTGTAGGCGTACTCCCGTGTATAACTCACTTACAGTGGTGTGTCTATTGATCTTTAACCCGGATACATTCCGGGCTACTGAACGCATAAGTAACACGTAATTCGTTCACAAGATTATTATATTATCAAAATAATTCTCCCAAGTTAAATAAAATGTTTATGCCATGTGCATCCAAACCAATTTTCAATCATTTTACAAAATGAGTCAGTTGAATGTATTTACCAGTGTAAACTGACGTATTTTCCCAAAAAGATTAAATGCAGGTACTAGGCGAAATAGGCTGGGAGTCTCCTAAGCATCACTAGAAGTCTCGCAAACTTAAGATGCCGAAGTCTGTTGAACCATAAACAATATTTTTATTATTCGATCCTACTGTGGATAAACACCGGATAATTGTGACTTTGTTTACAATAAATAAATTCGGTTGTATCTTATTTAAATTTGCTTCCGCTGTGCATTATTATATTGTGTTGTTTGACTATTACGTTGCCAACCACGTCACGATACTCCCCCACCGGGCCCACCGGTGACACGTGGAAATCGGGGTGTGACAAGTTACTTGAAAAAGGCTTTATTCGCCCGAGCACCTCTCCTTGGGGCGCGCCAGTTCTTTTCGTTAAAAAGAAGGACGGGTCGTTCCGGATGTGCATTGACTACCGGGAATTGAATAAGTTGACTATCAAGAACCGCTATCCTCTGCCTCGAATCGACGATTTGTTTGATCAGCTGCAAGGCGCTACGTGTTTCTCGAAGATTGATCTACGTTCAGGATACCATCAGCTGCGTATACAAGAAGAAGATATACCTAAAACCGCGTTTCGCACTCGTTACGGCCATTATGAATTCGTTGTCATGCCTTTTGGCCTAACCAATGCACCAGCAGTTTTCATGGATCTGATGAATCGGGTGTGTAAACCGTATCTTGACCATTTCGTCATCGTGTTCATCGACGATGTCTTGATCTATTCCAAAACGAGGGCCGAACACGCGCAACATCTACGTTTGGTTCTCGAGTTACTCCAGGGGAACCAACTCTACGCCAAAATCTCCAAGTGTGAGTTTTGGCTGGGGGAGGTTCAGTTTCTGGGGCACATCGTAAATAGTCAGGGCATTCACGTCGATCCTGCGAAGATTGAAGCTGTTAAGAGCTGGGTTACGCCTAAGAACCCGACTGAGGTTCGCTCCTTTCTCGGGCTAGCGGGCTATTATCGACGATTCATCGAAGGATTCTCGAAGATTGCTGTACCCCTCACTTCTCTCACTCATAAGGACCAGCCTTTTGTCTGGGGAACCAAACAAGAGTCTGCCTTTCGAACCCTCAAGTACATGCTTTGCAATGCTCCTGTTCTCACACTACCCGACGGAAACGATAATTTCATTGTCTACTGTGATGCTTCTAACCTTGGTCTTGGTTGTGTCTTAATGCAACGAGACAAGGTTATAGCTTACGCATCTCGTCAGCTCAAAATCCACGAGAAGAACTATACAACCCACGATCTCGAGCTAGGCGCAGTTGTTTTTGCATTAAAGATTTGGCGACATTACCTGTATGGTACTAAGTGTACGATCTTCACCGATCATAAGAGCCTACAGCACATCTTTAATCAGAGGGAACTGAATATGCGTCAACGCCGATGGGTAGAACTTCTCAACGATTACGACTGTGAGATTCGTTATCACCCAGGCAAAGCAAATGTTGTTGCCGACGCACTTAGCAGACGGAGCTATCTGTTTAGCACTCGAAATATTCAAGCCCAGCACAATCTCGAAGCTCTTATTCGCGACGCCCAGCATGCATGTTTCAACGAACGCACCTTGAAGAAGGAAAGAATCTACCACGATGGAGCCCAGCTTGTGAGTAAATCAAACGGGATATTCCACTTTTTCGACAAAATCTGGATTCCCAAGCGAACCAACCTGCGACAGATTATAATGGATGAAGCCCACAAATCCCGATACTCTATTCATCCTGGTGCTGACAAAATGTACCACGACCTTCGATACAGGTACTGGTGGCCGGGTATGAAACGGGATATCGCCCTCTACGTCGGAAAATGCCTAACCTGTGCCAGAATCAAGGCTGAACATCAAAGACCCTCTGGCTTGCTCGAACAACCTCCAATCCCCATGTGGAAGTGGGAGAGCATAGCTATGGATTTCATAACCAAGCTTCCAACCATGTCATCAGGTCACGACAGCATTTGGGTTGTTATTGACCGTTTGACTAAATCAGCTCACTTTCTGCCAATACGAGAGGACTACAAGGTAGAACGATTAGCCCGAATCTACACCGACGAGATCATTTGTCGACATGGGACGCCTCGTGACATCATCTCTGATCGTGATGCTCGGTTCACTTCACGATTGTGGGGAACGTTCCAAACGGCACTCGGTACAACGCTTAACCTAAGTACTACGTTCCACCCACAAACCGACGGTCAGACTGAAAGAACGATTCGTACGCTTGAAGACATGCTCCGTTCGTGTGTTCTAGACTTTGGTGGTAATTGGGATAGACACCTTCCGTTAGTCGAATTCTCGTACAACAACAGCTACCAGGCTAGCATCCAGATGGCACCTTTCGAGGCCTTATACGGAAGAAGATGTCGATCGCCTATTGTGTGGCACGAGATCGGTCACTCGCAACTAACCGGTCCGGAGCTGCTACAAGAAACGACAGACAAAATTTTCCAAATTCGAGACAATCTAGCGAAAGCTCGGGATAGACAGAAGCTTCTCGCCGATAAAAAGCGCAAGCACCGTGAGTATGGCGTTGGTGACTACGTACTCCTAAAGGTATCACCTTGGAAGGGTGTAGTCCGATTCAGCAAAAAGGGGAAACTCGCGCCTCGATATGTGGGACCTTTTAAGATTCTGGAAAGGATCGGAAAAGTCGCCTACAGACTCGAATTACCGGAAGAACTTAGCAATGTCCATCTGATCTTCCACGTGTCAAACCTCCGAAAGTGCATCTACGACCCCGACTTACATGTTCCTCTAGATGATTTACAAGTGAACGAAACATTACACTTCGTGGAAAAGACTGTCGAAATCATGGATCGCCAAACCAAAGAACTCAGGCGCTCACGCATTCCTATTGTGAAAGTCCGGTGGGAAGGCAAACAAGGCACGGAGTTCACTTGGGAACTCGAAAGCGATATGAAGGCAAAGTATCCACAGCTGTTTAACGAAGGAGTAATGTCCGGATAAGAAAGGCAAGGTGGCATACATGTAAATAAGGAGAAATCCCTTATAATCCTTTGCCTATAAATAGGAGTGTTAGGGTTAGAGATTGAGACTTTTGCTCATTTGGAGGTTAGAGAGAGACTAGAGAGAGAAAGCTTGTACACGTCTTACGAATCTATAGAATCACGTTAAAAATTGTACGTTTTTATCAGTTCGATCTCACTCGTGCACGGATTCCACACGTCGTACGAGTCGGATCGCAATTGAAACGAATCAAACCGGAACCTAACCAATAGAGTCACAATTATAATATATACTAAGTGCGAATGATCCTCGCAACCGAGCTCCTGCTCAGATACCACTTGTAGGATCGGTTTGACTCCGTTACAATCACGTGTAGTCACACACGATCGCGGATTCCGCACGTCAAACGTGTTGTTACGCAATCAAATCGGAGATGAACCAGAACCTACAATAATCAAAGTCTTGAAAATGAAAAATTAAAGATTGAAAAGGATTTCTCTCAAACGATTTTAACCGTAAAATCCTGGTTAATTTGACGATTTTCAATGATCCAAACGAAGGACTCTCACACGTGATTCACGAACTAGTTACAGCTTTCAGCTTAATTTCGGGATGAAATTTCCTAAACAAGGGGAGGCTGTAACACCCCGTGTTTTCACGAGTGAAAGTCAAAGTCAAAGTCAAGGTCAAAGTCAACGACCGATTTCGCGCGACATGACCCGTAGAATTGTTTGTATGATATTTAGATTATGTGGAGTAAATGTCGTACATTGCAATAATCGAATCATGCTAACCATATTTCAATCGACCTACGACTGTGAACGATAGGAAGTAACAATGCGATAAAGTTAATCAAGCTATGCTAATCAAATCGACATCAAATCGTAACTCGAGCTGTGTATTTTACTTGTCATTATATGTGTGTGCGTGCCTTACGTGTTACCTGTGCATGTTTATTTTATGTTAGTTTATGTTGGGATAATCAAGCGAACTCAATCGAACTCGAAGTCTAACGCGAATCCAAACGAACCCGAACCCGAATTCCGAGTCGAACCCTATAAGAAGTAGTTGGGACTGAAAGTAATTTAATTAGGAAACCCTATCGAATCGCTCGCAAATCGAAGCCGAATCAACATCGCACCGAACATACCAAAGGAGGTGGCGTCCGCACGGATGGCCAATCCGCACGGATTGCCAATCCGCACGGATGGCCAGTCCGCGCGGATAACCTATCCGGGTGCGTGCCATGCGCACGGCTCACCCTTTCCCTTTTTAGCATCCTATAAATACACGGGTCACTCTCCACTTTTTTCACTTTTGGCAAGTGACGTCCGAACCACACGCATTCTTCACCTTTTCTCAGATTTCTCTCAATCCAGGTTAGATCTTGCACTAATTCTTGTACATCTTTGATCACTACACCATTCTACACATTTCCATCTTTCAAATCTTCACTTTCAACCAAGAAATCATCCGGATTCGAGGTATTCACGGGTGACGTCATCATGAAGTTCATAAGAACTTCATGCTTGGCTTCATTCCACCAAGAATATCTCAGATCTAAACGATTTCTACAAGTTTTTACAATAACTTCACCTAGATCTAAACTTTTCTAAGGATAAAAGAGCTGAAAGAAATAAACCTAAGTTCTCTCCTTCTTTTACCCTTAAAACCGGTACGAATCCGATCAGTCCTAGTGTTCTACTCGTCAATAGTGATGCCCTAGTTCTAGATCCGGAGTCCTACCCATAGACAACTGATTTCGGAGTAACCAGGATGACCGTTCTGAGTCACCGACAGGCCGAGTTAGGGTGGTTCCTGACCAGTCTAGTCATGCGGGTGAGAACACAACTCCAAGTGGTTGCCACGTAATCAGAACGTCTCGGTAAACGACAACAGAAACCAAGTGTAGACGAACGGAACAACCAGACCAGTTGTCCGCACGGACTAGCTGTCCGCACGGACGAGCCGTACGCACGTACAGGTCATACGCACGGGTTGTCATCCGCACGGACTACCCTTGGGACCCACTTTCCAAACAAGGTTTGAGTATCGACGAACGAGCAATCCGGACGGACGACCTCTGAATGGACTACTCTTCGGATCATGAGATACTAAGGCCTTAAAACGAAAACCAAACAATCTTCATCCGCACGGCCAAGCCGTACGCACGGACAAGCCGTACGCACGGACAAGCCGTACGCACGGACAGGCTATCTGGACGGATTGTCTCTGCCCGCGCGCACAGGTTGCCCGCACGGACTACCATACGCACGGACTGCCGTCCGCGCGATCGGCTTGAAAGGTAGAAACACTTTGGTGTTTTCTAAATGCTACAACGAAAACTCCAAAGCACAAGCCATCATACACAAACACATCTTAGGAAGAAACAATCCACTTGAACATTTATCCACACAAGCCCTTTAACCGTACGGATAAGACGTCCGCACGTACAACTAGTCCGCACGGGTTACCACCCGCACGGACAGTCACACGCACGGATGGCTTACCCGGATGGATCACCATCCGCACGCATCACCATCCGCACGGATAGGTCATGCGCACGGATGACTTCTACTCACGGATAACTGATCCGCACGATCAGTCATCCTACCCACTCTCACTTGTACTGTTTCACGCGTCGCTTATCGTTACGTTATCGAATCTATTCAGGCTAATCGTACTCGCTGTAAAGCGCTCCCTTCAATCCATATCGCTGTGAGTATACTCGAACCCTTTTTGCTTTTAGCACTTTTGGGTGTTACATACGTTACAACTATTCAAACTACAACTATCACACTTCTCAAGCTATTTTAACGCTTAACCATTAATGCATGTTATACGTGGCTTATGAATGCTTGTTGTTATGTTTACACATGGAATGCTGTCTACCTGCCTTAGCAACTATAGTACTATAGTTTGGACTCAGCACCCGTTCATACGGGGGTTGTTAAGGATCTTTTACTTGCATGGATTACAGTGGTAATCGTGTATTGCGAACTGCCTCGGGCAGTCAACCCGCAGTCATTGGTATCGATGGATCTATGTCGATAACTAACGTGCTTCATTTCTCTATGTGTACGTGCTGGTTATGCGTAAACGAATTCGAACTCTATATGCTATTATCAAACTTGTATGCTCACCTTTACATTTTATGTATTGACATTATTTTAACGTATGTGACAGGTGCTTAGGACGCATATGTGGTAGGAGTTGGAAGCTAGAATAAAGCTTTAGAGCCCAACAAATAGTTGTCTGTAGATAACTTGTTAGGGGTCTCTAGAAGCAGATAAACAATTGCTACTTATTTAAATCTGAGTTGTCGGAACAGAGTATTTGTTTTGATGTTGTCTGTAATAACTTGTTTGACTATTTATGTTACGGTATGGGACGTAATGTTTACTTAAATGGTAATGATAGTTGTTATGGAAACTTCTGGACAATCTGTTTCGCTCAGTGCCGCGCCCCGATGATTCCGCCATCGGTTGGGGTGTGACACTTCCCCTTTTAAAACGTAGTAACTCTTTCATACGATATTATTTTTTTTTTCAAAAAAAAAAATGCACCATAAAAACAAATGAACATTTTTTATCTTTAAAATGAGCATACTATTATTATACTTTCGAAAAAAAATTCAAAACTCGGATGCGTATAACACAATGAACATCACAACACATTATATCACAATGAACATCAAATTAAAACACAATTAAAAAACGCAAGAGACTAAATGACAATAAAATGTTGTTGGACCTACAAAAGAACAAATGATATTAAAAATACATAACATGACCTAACTGATCAAAAAATAAACAGTAGATGAAACATTCTCCTCCCAAAGATAGTGAATTTTGAACACTAATCAAAACATCTGTTGAAGACATGCTAACATTTGTTCAAGCCTTGGAACCATTGTTGAAGAAGAACCATGCACTAATCAAAGGCCAAAGCTCTGTCGAAGCAAAGCTTTGATATAGAAGATTAAACATATGTTCAGGTCAAACAGATGTTTGATGCAAAGCAACAACGGTTTGAAGATCAACGGTTTCATTAATGTTACAGTATTTTGCTTGTAACACAGTTTTAGTGTCTTAAATCAGATGTTAGATCTCTGCAGATGTTTGCTAACATTTGTGGAATCTTTTTTGTTAGGAATGTTAAATGTCACTATCAGGGTGATGTTAACTTATTGCAAACATACCCTTTGTACTTAGTATAAATAGATCTCACATGTTAGAGATCTATTCATCACTTAACATATTCTCTTTTGTACGAACAGATTTGTGTGTGAACAGACTGAGGGGGAGATTGTATAATCATCATATTGTAATTGAAATCATTTGAATCTCAATAGAAAACAGTTGTTGATATATCTTTTAACTTGTGTGTTTATTTCATTACTTGCATTTCAATTTATAAATTATTTTTTTGTGTTGATTAAAACCACAAGTTTGATAAACTCATATCCTACAAATGTGTTTTATCATTGTGTTATAAAATGCAATGGACTAAAACACAAATAATGCCAACATGTTCATTGGTTTTTGAATTGGGTTT